>JAULAV010002741.1:0-41794 GCA_030789695.1 Scilla litardierei | reverse complement strand
GTACCAATAAGCCATCGCAATCCTTCCTTATGTAACTTTCATCCCCGTTATCGACCTCTTTATCGTCCAGTAGTGACTCATCTAGTGGTTTACTAGTTGATTCTTCCTCGTCGTCATATTTAACCAATTCAAGAAACCCTCTTGGGGGTGCTCTCAGCACAACATACTAATTTGAAGACATACTTTCTCTAGAAAAGAACACTTGTACAGCCTGTGTTGCTAAGATGAAAGGGTCGCTTGCAAACTGGTTTTGAAACTGGTGTAAATTGACTAATGTAAATCCATCTTCAAGCTTAACTCCACGATCAATATTTGCCCAGTCACACTTAAATATAACAACTTGAAATAGTCGATAATCCAGCAAAAGAATTTCACGCAAGAACCCATAATAGACTACTTTCTCAATGGACCCGTTTACAAGAATATTACTCGCCTCAATGGAAACACCATTATTTTGTGTCGACTTCTCACGGTCTTTCGTATGAAAGCGTCGGCCATTTATAATATAGCCAGTATATGAAGTTACCTGCAAGCTAGGCCCATAAGAAAGCCATTTTATTGTCTCGCTAACATTGGACTCATCCCTTTCAACCTTAACCTATAAGAATATATTGTTATGCACAAGGACTTACAATGATAGTATGTGTTTCATATATTAAAATTAATCGTCTACGAAAAAGAAGATATAACCTTGTTTTCAAACCAATCACCAAAAGTCTCTGAATGCAGCATTGAAAGTTCAACATCATCTCTTAACAATCGAGGATGCAAACGTTTCAGCTCCTCTTTGTGCGTTCTATATACAATATTGTACAAGTCAAAACACGAGTAAAATCTAATTCATACATATACATGTAATAAATGAGTTGAACTTATACTTACTCTATATAGGGCTCCACTTCCTCTGTGTTAAACAAGACATATCGATGAGTAGCATTTTTGACCTCCCGAGTAACTAAAATAGGTTTTCCTTTGGAAATAGGTCGCTTCTCGAGTATGGAATCACTTTGATGCACTTCATTCCGATTTTTCCTTTCTCTAATTTTGGATGCCCCTTTAATATACCCACCACAATACTTCATGCATTCTTCAGCAACATAACGCTCAGCTATGCACCCTTCAGACCGTGCATGGTTTTAACATACCCCTTCAGTGTTTGCATATACCTATAACCAAGAGTTAAACATAAATACTTTATTTAGTGCATAAATGATTGACTAATTTAAGTACCCATAATAAATCTTACCTCTCAAATGGATACATCCAACGATATTGCACCGGCCCACAAGTTCTTGCTTCTCTCCCTAAATGCACCGTCAAGTGAATCATGATGTCAAAAAAAGAAGGATGAAAGAATCTCTCCAGATCGCAAAGTGTTACTGCGACCTGATTGTCTAAAACTTCTAATTTATCTCTATCAAGCACTCTTTGGCATATGTCATTATAAAATGAACATAGTCGTAGTAGTGCATTTCTTGTCCCGACTGGTAGAAGTCCTCTCAATGCCACAGACAACAGTTGTTGCATCAAAACATGATAATCATGGGACTTTGACTTGAAATCTTGTCTTCTTTTGCAAAACAACTCCTAATATTTGAGCTATATCCGTCAGGTACCTTCAAATTCCTTATTATATTGTAAAATATCTCTTTCTCTTGATACGTTAAGGTGCATGGAGCGGCTGGAAGTAATAATTTACTTCCCATGTTTATGGGATGCAATTTCTTCCGGATACCCATTGCTTCCAAATCTTTGCGTGAATTAATTCCATCTTTTGATTTTCCTTTGTTATCGAGCAACGTACCAAGAATACTCTCACCCACATTTTTATCCACGTGCATTACATCCAAATTGTGACACACAGGAAGTGACTAAGAAAATCAAAAAAACACATAATCAAAAATTATCTAATTAACAATGAGGTATTAATTATTAGAAATAGATAGAAAAGAAATAAAAAATTTATTTCTATCTAACTTACCTCCCAATAAGGCAAATCAAAGAGAATGTACTTCTTCTTCCACATTTGAGATCCTTTTTCCTTCCCGTCTCCCTTTTTCCTTTACCTTGTGCCTTTCCCTTTGTCTTTTTCCTCCTTGTGTTTCTTTCCCCACTCGTTACAAATATCATTGACATCTTCGAGTACTTGAGAACCTGTATGTATTGGAGGACTTTGTTTGCTCTTTATGGTCCCATCAAACAAGTTTTTCTGTTTACGATATTCGTGATTAAGTGCAAGGAATCGTCTGTGGCCCAAGTATGCACATTTCTTACTGAATGGTAGCCATATTGAGCAGGTATGAGCACCACAGACTGGGCATGCTTTCTTACCCTTTATAGTGCACCCTGCTAAATTACCATAAGCTGGAAAATCATTGATGGTCCACATCAAAATAGTCTTCATTCTGAACTCGCTGCGACTAAAGGCATCATACACCTTTACACCTTCCAACCACAATTTTTTCAAATCATCAATAAGTGGCTCTAAATACACATCAATATCATTTCCAGGTTGGCGTGGACCAGGAATTAACAACGATATCATCATATTATCTTTATGCATACATAGCCACGGCAGAAAGTTGTAAGCAACAAGCATCACTGGCCAACAACTATATGTAGAGTTCCATTCACCAAAGGGATTAAATCCATCAGTTGCAAGGCCAAGCCTTAAATTTTGTGGGTCAATGGCAAACTCAGGATACATTTTATCAATTGTGGCCCATTGAGAGGAATCTGATGGATGTCGTAATTTATTATCATCGCTCTTATGAGTGTAATGCCATCTTAGTTGTTCTGCTGTTCCAGGGTCCCTAAACATTCTTTTCAGCCTTGGTATGATTGGAAAGTATATAGCAACCTTTACTGGTATTTTTGTCTGCTTTCCATCTTCTTTTGCCTTGTTTCCTTTCCAACGTGACTTGCCGCATTTAGGGCAAGAGTCACTATGTGCATTATCTTTTGTAAAAAGACAACAAATCATTTGCACATGCATGTATCCGCGTATAGCCTAAACCAAATATTTTAAGCAACTTCTTTGTTGCATATGTTGAATCAGGAAGTGTGTTTTCCTTGGGCAACATATCCTTCAGAAGTTTAAGAAGTTCCGTAAATGCTGTGTCAGATATACCATTTCGAGCTTTGTGTTTATACAAAAGAATTGTTGCCGACAACGTTGTGTAGCTTTCACAACCAGGATATAAAGGAATTTCAACATCTTCCAACATTTCCTTAACCCCTTCCCCATGTCTCTCATTTGTATGATCTTCAATCTCCTCGTCACCATTTTGTGCATTTAAGAACATCCTATATGTATCCGTCACTTCAGCAGCTTTATTTTGTGAAGGACGTGCTTCCCCATGAAAAATCCATACATCATATGTTGGATCAATTCCAAAACAAATCAAGTGTGACACAACACCCCCAGGCGAATGCCAAATAAGGTTCCTACATTTACAGCAAGGACACCTAATTTTTTCTGGATTCCCATCTCTTTCTGCATGACTGAAGATAAAATTTTGAGCGGCTTGCTTATAGTCTTCTGTCATTCTAGAAAAAACATAAATGTATTAATAATCATGCCCTAGTGATTATAACTATGAACTAATAAACTAAATATACAAAACCTTGGTAGGTTGACCCATGCTTTGTCCATCGTGATAAAAGGCCTTCTTATGTTTGAACCTAAGGGGAAAACATCTTGCACAAGTTATAAGGATGTCATTATAATGGAGTTAATTTGGATGTATCAATACAACATGCTGAGCACTCATGCTAATGCTTCACATGCTTTTGAAACTCAAAACTAATGCCAGATTATCCAAGATTCATATGTAGACAAACAAAAAAAAGGTGATATATGGTTAAGAGAAGGTCAAAAAGAATTTGGCTACAGAAGCATTGTGTCACTGAATTTCTTTGTAGTGTATGCACTTCTAATCTATTTAAAAATTAGATCCTATCATTAAATACTTTTCAAGCTTCTCTATAAACATCAAAATTCGGTGTCATTAGCAGAAAAGGGAGTTCCATTGTCACTGATAATTGAACAAGGCTTGAATTCACAAGGAAATAATTTTCTTTCTTGATGTAGACAATGAAGTTTAGAAACTATCAGGTGAGTTTATCCACTTTAGGAAAAAATAATACCAGGTGAGGTGAGTTTATCCTGAAGATAAATTCTAGTACTGTAAAATGACAAATATTTAAGCTTTAGATGTTTGAAGATAGCATGTATGTTGTCATTTATTCCTTTTGTGTTAATTAATTTTATTTTGCATGTTATAGGATGTTGGTGACTGGAAGGAGCCATTAGCAGAAAATCCACAAAAGATGGGGGAATCAGTTGTGACAAATGAAGTAGATAAGAAGAAACTTCACGGGAGGGCTCCGGGTCTGCTACATGAACATACAATAAAAATAGATACCATTTAGAAATAGTACACTGTGTTACAAACTTACAAACCCAAAAAATGGTCTTTTGAATATAAAATTTATCTCAATACTCCGGGTCTGCTACATCAATCCATTTCATCATATCACGAGCTCTGTTAAGCACATAGTTAATAACAGACATGGCTTTTAAATTTATCACTGATATAATCAATGTTTTGCTAAGGTTAACTTTTCCTTAACCATCATTTGTTTCTGTCACACATCCAAACCAACATATCTGTCCCCAAATGGTACCAGAACATGTCCAAAATACCACTTCTATTGGCAACATAAACTTGCCTATACTAGAAAAAAATCATCTCTTTACAAGATTTCGTATGCAACTATATCCCAAACCCAAACTACATGTCGCAGCATCTGCTGTTGCTACAATGGTGCTGAAATATTCCCCAAATGGTACTGGCTCTTGCTTGATAAAACGGAGCAGGAATGTCCAGCGGTGGGAATGGATATATGGCGAGATAGTGTATGCTAGTACTGCGTTACTGGGGGTGCTCTGGATGATGAGGGTTGTAAACAAGGGGGTCATATTGTACCTAACAAGTGTGGGGTAGGCGAGATGGATAAGTCCAGTAGTGCTACTGTTAGAAGGGGGCTAGACAATGAGATATGTAAGGGGAATGCTAATGTAACTGATGAATGTGGGCTAGGGATGAGGACAAAGAACAGTGGAGGAGTTGTTTGGGGAAATCCTAAAGTAGCAACTGCCGCCATCAAGGATATAACATGGGGAGGAGACAGTCAGAAGGGTAGTGGGACAAATGACGTGTCCTCTGAAGAAAGGCAAGCAGCTAAAGGCGGGAAAAAAGTCGAGCATTGTGAAGGTTATGTGCAACTGATTGTCGAGAGGCCAAATGTGCTAGCTGAGACTAGCCAAGCAAGACTATATTGGGTGATCAGTGTAAATAGGGAGGGGGCCAGGTAGCTGCATTGGATGGGGGACTGAGCTCTACCACGCAGCATCAATCGGGCATTCTACCGATAAGAAATACCTCGGGCTCTATATCACAACCAACCATACCCGCTACGAAGCATAGCATCCCTCGTAATCGGAGTCCGAATATAAACTCGTCAAGACACATTAATCCATTGGACCCTCTATCCTTCGAGGAGCAACCTCCTCATCCTAAGGCCTCACTGCATAATACCACTGAGGGGGAGCCAGATGATATGACAGTTATGAATGAGTCTTGGTATATTGAGTAAGAAATGCTAATTAAAAATAGTAAAGGTGGCAAGAAAACTGATAAACCAAAGAAAGGATTCAGAACGAAAGCCATTCTTAAGAGCGATAGAATAAAGGAGGGGAGTGGTTATCCCCCCCTCAAACTTTTGATGATGGTGTTACTCATTTGGAACACTTGTGGGCTCAATAATGTTGCGAGACGGAGCGAGCTTAAGGTTCGTATCCGTAAACACGCCCCCTCTCTTGTTGGATTGTTGGAAACCAAAGTGGTTGAGGAGAATGCCCATAGAATCATTAAATGTTTTCTGAAGAAGTGGTCTTCGATTAACAATCACAGTTGTCGTAAGAATGGTCGTATTGTAGTAATGTTCGACCTGGAGGTCTAGGATTGCGTGGTTGATACTATGTCTACTCAGCATCTTACCATCATGTGTACTAATGTTGCGGGGTTCTTTATGGTGGTTACTGTCGTCTATGCTTTTAATAGCGCCCAAGAGAGAAGATCTCTTTGGGACTCTATGTGGCTTGCTCTTCCAAGCATATTTACACTCCTTGGCTGATTGGTGGTGATTTTAACTGTGTTAGATATGGTGGGGATAAAGTTGGTGGAAGACCAATAGTTGGGCACATGGTGGAGGAGTTTAATAATTGCATTGATACTAGTAATCTTATTGAGCTTAAATCTATTGGAAACCCCCTGAGTTGGACCAATAGAAGCATAGGCACTCAGCGCATCAATGCCACCCTTGATCGTTCACTATGCAACTGTGTTTGGATTGACAATCTTCCCTCATCATATTGTGAGTATGTGACTAGTGGTTCAAGTGATCATTCCTCACTCATTATTCATCTTCACTCCAAAGCTGGCTCTGATCCTAAACCTTTCAAAATTTTCAACTCATAGACTCGTGGCCCTGAGTACCAGGATGTTTTCGATGAATTTTGGCACACTGATGTGGTCGGATGCCCTATGATTCGTATGGTGTCCAAACCCAAAAATCTTAAATATGGGCTGAAACTCCTTAGCTCTGATATTGTGATACTAAAGGAGTCTCTAAATGCTGAGATGAGCTTAAATATATTCAAAATTGTTGGACGCAAGATCTGGGATCTCTAGTTTGATGATGAAAAACGTATTTTGCTATTTAACGTGTGTGCTAAGTGTGTTTCAGGAATGGCAAAACGGTAATTCTTGAAAGTGATGACTAAGTCAATCGTTGGAGAAATTGCTAGACACAAAGCAATTGGAATTAGTCAAAGAGCTATATGCAAAGCACTGTGGACTTAGTCCAATTTGAGATGAGATGGAAATTTCTTGGAGTTGATCAAATCCATTAGAAAGATTTGCAAAGATTTCTTACTATCATACTCCTATACAAATGTAACGGCCGCTTTCCGACTGTTCGTATTTTCTACACGTACGACTCTTATCATGTGCGTATTTTTTGGCCTCTTCTTGGATCCGGACCATACGATGTGATATGTTGTTGTGACTGTAAGGAAGAGTAGTTATTTGGGGATTTTTAGTGAACATCATTTCACGGGTCGTTCTCCCACAAATCATGTTTGATTGCAGGATCGTCGTAGCTTTAGACTTTGTCGCCGGATCTTTTTATTTTTAGTTCTTTTTCCGTGGACCAAACGTGCAATTGACCACCACCCCGAGCCTCTCTTCGTCACGGTTGTCCTGATATTTTTTTCGTAATTTTCTGACACCCCTAGCCCAACCAATCCACTAATCAAAATCAAGCTCATTAAGCCTAATCCTAATCCAATTCAAATTCAAATTGCTAATTAAATCTTAATGGGATTTGTACGTACCATGAAATTTTGATTCTGCCACTACCCTCACCCAGCTTTTCCCCACTTTGTACATCCCCTCACTCCCCTCTCTCCTAGTCACCCCTTAATTATACCCCCTTTAAAACAAGCTTTAGCAACCCTCCTCTTCAAAAACAACCAACCAGGCCGAACCCTATATTTCTCACGCAAAACCCACCTAGCCATCTTCTTCTTCTTCCTTGCATCCTCCCATCGGCTGCCGGACCTACCAACATCTGACCACCAGCTACTCCACCTCTTCCTCCTCCCTCTCCTCCTCTCCAAAGGCCTTAAAACCCATGAGAAACAGCGACAGGCCGCAACACAGATCTGTTGTCGCACTTCGCCGAAAAATGGCCGCCGCACCCTCTCCGGCCGCCCCCCTCCGACCGTCGTCGCCTCCACTTGACTCACCTTTGACCCCCTATCACCTGCAACCCTTCTCTCCCTTTCATCTACTCTCTATCTCCCTCAAAACACTGTCAAACACAACACAAAAGGCAGTTTGGACATATCTGTCCATCGCCGAAAATACGCCGTGCCCGGCCACCTCCGGCCACCGCCATCGGCCTCCCTACCACCATTGGAATCCTATCGAATCCTCATATCATCTGCAATTCCCCTTACTCTCTTCTCTCATCTCTAACTCCTCGAAAACCCATTGAAACCAAGCCCTAGCTGCTGTTTTTGATAGATCTGTGCACTGTTCTTCAACACCGACGCCCGGCCATCTCCGATCACTTCTGGGCATCTCTAACTACTGCAAGTCCCCTTTGACTCCTCTAGTCATTGCTTTTCTGCTACGATGCGTGACAACGACCGTTGCGCGAATCTGTCCTCTTGGTCTTCTCACGGCCGCCCACCGACGTGCGCTAACGCCGTCGGCCACCCACCGGGCCGAGCAACCCCACTGACCTCCTTCAATCCCCGACAGCCCCCTTTGCCCTTCGGAGTTCACGTGCTTCACCGAACTTGCGTGTTTTTCCCCGACGTTGCCGCCGTCGTGAAGGATCGTTGCGCTACCCGCAACGGGAGAGAGATCGCCGCTTTCTCGATGTTCGTGACTCCACCTCGCTGTTCAAAAGTGTCTCACTATGCTACCTGCAGTCGAGACATTGCAGATGACGTGGATCCATCGCCGTTCAGACCCGACATCCACTTTTCGATCGACGTCAAAAGGTTAGTCCTCTAACGAGTAGTAAGAACCCCCACTGTAGCAAATCGAAAAGCTAATCTAAAAATCGTCAACAATAAATAATTTTCATTTCTGCTTCTTCAAAACGTCACAAAATATTAGACATCGATGAAGGACTGAATATCTGTGCACATAGGATAGATCGTCGACTAGGCTGAACCAAAACAAAACGTGACTTTGACTGCTAGGATAGCCCCGTTGAACCTAGAAATGAACTCTAATAGGAATGATGAAAAACGTGTCCTGACATTACCGTTGACTGTTTCAAACGGACCCTCACTGATGCACTGCTTCGACGGGATGCTCCGGACAGATGACGCACTCGCCACCGCAGGCAAGTGTTTACCGTGTACTCTTACGGCCACGTTTAGGCCATCTACTTTTTAAAATGTTAAAGTACATTTAAAGAGAACCAGACGTGAAATGATAGCGTCCGGGACCCCCTTGACAGCTTAGACTTGATGATGAAGTCTAAGCACAACAACAACAACTGATACCTTAGGGTTTTCCTGTGCGTGTGTGCGTGTGGACCACCTAGAAGAACAATCCCTTACTTTTCATGTCGTGTCCTGTTACAAAAGCCTTCAGGCGTTTTAGATGATCCCCAAGCTAGAGGGAGTGATCTCTGTTACGATTTCACCTACGAAATGTTCTTTGCTCACCAAGGGAGTGAGCGATACGCTACAGACCGTGGGGATAGAGGCACTTGTCAAGCAAGAGCGAGTGGACCTATGTTGCAGTTTCACCTGCAGGAAGCTCGGCACTCACCTAGCAGAGTAAGTGTCCCAGTAGACGGAGAGGATAGAGGCACTCACCTAGCTGAGTGAGTGGTCCTATACAGTGGTACAGATTCACCTACAAGACATTCATCGCTCACCTAGCAGAGTGAGAGATACGCTACAGACCGTGGGTATAGAGGCACTCACTAGCAGAGTGAGTGGTCCTATACTGTCTTGTCTTGGGCACATAGGTTTGGGGTAGGGTTGAGCGGTCGCACGGGGAGAGGGTCTGATCCCCCTCAAATTGTAAGGCGTGAACTCTTCGAATCACACATGTCTTGTCTGGTCTTGTCATGTCCCGTCTAGCTTAGTCCCGTAGCCAGTAGCATACGCTATGGCTACTGTCTACCGCATTTACTTTTCCTGCACCGCTTTACTTTCTGCATAGTATAACTGCCATGTCATAACAACAGCTTGTTAATCAACCAATAAAATGTTGCTCTTAAATTACCTTACACTTGCAGTAGAGTCTATCACCCTTTTCTTGTAGACTTTACCTGACGTACAGTTCCTTTTCTCTTGGGTGTTGTACGTCAGGTGTTGAGCCAGAGTACGTGGACGAGCTGGATATACCTGAATACTTGGAGCCAGAGGGCGTCGATCTGGAGTACGTTCATGAAGAGGACCAGACCTAGAGGTCCCTCACCGTTGCGAACTTTTCAACGTTACTACTTTTTGGTTGGGTGCGTAGCACCACTTTACTCGCTGCCTAGGTTGGGTGCTTCAAACCATTAGTTTTCCTTTTCTGCAGTTTGTTGCCATGCTTAGGCTTCTTTTATTAGACTTGTCTCATACTGGATATTATCTCTTTTATAATGTGAATGCATCCTTCTTTCAATACTTTTGTTGTTTCGAAGTTTTATAAATGCAAGAACCTGTAATATTAAATGGTAACCCTACAGACGCTTATTGGATCCGAGCCTGACTGCTACGGCCCAAGCAGACCTTAGTACATTTCTCTTCTGTCGTTTTGGGAAGCGGGACGTGACAGGTTTTATTGGTGGCCTATGCAGGCCCTGCAAAAAGTTCGGAACAATAAGAGTACCACATTCATTTAATATATCCAGTTTAACATGTACAAGTTTAAATAGGGTTTTCCTTGTCTTAGATGGTAGGAAGACTTAGATAGACCTCCATGTTTGATAGTCAGGTGCATTGGTTAAAATTTAGTCATACTCGTCTTAGGATACCCTAGTAACCTCTCACCCGGCTCTGACCATGTTAGATTTCTAGAGTCCTTCTTTTAGTCGTTTGCTCGGTTCCATCAACTTCGGTTCCATCAACTTCGGGCCCATCAGAGCGTAATCTTGATTCTCGTAGGACCCTTCACAGAGATCTCTATTACAACCTAGTTCATTAGGAAGTCTTAGTGCTGAGTTCTCCTGATCTTTAGACAGCCCGATAATTAGGAATCTCTGATTTCTAGCATATTTCCAATCATTACACTTTTGTGTTATCGGCCGTGGATTTCCATTGTAGCTTCTCATGAATCTTATCCTAGGCATATTCATCATGCGATCATATTCTTTGCCTTCGATTCACGTGATCGCTTTGTGAGGATTATCGTTAATTCTCGAATCTTCCTCATTGCAATCCTGTTTCCTCTACAAGTATTTTCGAAATTCCTTATTACATTCTTCGCTTGGTTTAAATTCTTTGAAAACCCCTTATTATATATTTAAATTCCTTGCTTTTATGTGGAGTTAAAATTCTTTCTTGGATTTTGAATCCTTCTTGGTCGTAATTTTTTCAGTTACTATCATGTAATTATTTCTAACCGATATCTTTTGGATTTCAGTTTTAAAACCTTGTTACCATTTTGATAATTCAATACATATTATTTTTTTTCTAAACTACGAAATTTATTTTAATTACTTACAGTACGTGCTATCAGAATATTTTCTAGGCTAAATAAAACTTCAAAATTTGTTTTGTATATATATCAGTTTTATGTTCATCGTGCTCATATTTCAAATTTTTTTTGGTATAAACCTATTTCATTTGCGAAACAATCGCTATCTCGCCCTCCTCTTTTTCCTTTGTCTAACACTTTTCCGAGTTGTAATTTTCTACCATCTGCTCACTTTTTCTACATATTTTTATAAGTCTAAATGTATATGATACCTTATTTTACACGTAATTCTTCTTTCATCTATTATAATTATTTTGAGCAATATTTTGTCCCATCCAACCAGTTATCTCCATATTCTCGCCTTATCCAAACTCGTTCTTTCCAATCTTGTTTCGTTTCGCTTTTGGTTTTGGTTTCCTTTCTTTTATGTAGACATTAGTGCTTGTAGTTGCTTGTGTCGTCTCCAGTTTAGTAGTGGGCCCTTTGGTTTGTGATGCCGTCGTGATGCATGTATATAGGTAGAGTGTGTGGACCTGTATGAGTGTGTTACCTTTAGGATCTTAATGATTGTCTCTTGTGTCATGTGGTATACTCGGTGTTATTCATAATATATGTATGGAGTTGTCTGAATGATGGTATTCATATAGGTGTGGATAGCGTCATAGCATGCAATTCCTTAGACTTAGTCTTTCGTATTATAATATAGCTTAACTTTAGCTGCATGCGATTGTATCAAAACTTTTGTTTTCTTTTAAACCAAATCATTAAAGTTTTGAAACTAGCGCACAAAGATCACAACCCTTTATCCTCCCTCATCCAATACCACAACTCCACACGTTTTTCCAAATGTTTTAAAATATGTCGTTGTCCTTAAACTTCCTTTCTTTCCTTTCCCTCTTCGGGAGTGTTATTTTTTATTGTTATGATATTGTTAGTACTAGCTATTATTGCTATAGGGTTATTTTTGCGGGTAGGCATAGAGTGAGATGAGATATATTGTATCGGTGTTTAGTTGATTTTGAATGACAAGGATATTAGATTAGATTTCTTTTGGATGAAAAGAATGAGATGTCCAAGACCTATTTAAAAATACCAATGTGTGACAGACTCAATGGAGAATTCTGTTTGGATGAAATTGTATGCGAGGAGATGAGAATTTATCGGATCTGAAACTTAGATGAGTGGTAGGTGGGAGTAGCTAGGCCAGGGTGGTATGAGTTAGGGTGATCATGAGAATGAGTAGATCATTTTTAAAGGATCAAGGCTTGATTATTAAGTTGATGTGAGAAGACCTTGGAGATAGCACGATGTGTTGAGATGAATGGATGGTTAGGTAGACAGATTTAGTTTGATTAGTAGATTAGATGATAGAGGTGAGGATAGATGTGGTTCGATGGTTCATTGATTATGGAGGAATTCATGAGTCGATATGATGGAGAATATATTGGGGACGAGATGATTGTTGATTTGCAAACGATAATGTGGATTCATAGTCAAGTGATAGGATGTGATTCTAGTTGTAGCATTAGCCAGTAGAGAGACGAGTTATGATGGATTATTTGAGGAACAATGTTTGAAGTTATGGGATTAGAGATCATTATGTGCAGTTATGGGAGTTGTAGGCATAAGTGTTTATAGATATTATTAGTGTTAGTATAAGTGATTCCAAGGACGGAATCATTTCTAAGGTGGGTAGAATGTAATAGCCGCTTTCCGAACGTTCGTAGTTTCTATGCGTACGACTCTTATCGTGTGGATATTTTATTTGGCCTCTTTTTAGATCCAGATCTTACGATGTGATATGTCGTTGTGACCATAAGGAAGAGTGATTATTTATGGGATTTTTAGTGAACGTCATTTCACGGGTCGTTCTCCCACAAATCAGGTTTGATTGCAGGATTGTCATAGCTTTAGACTTAGTCGTCGGATCTTTTTATTTTTAGTTCTTTTTTCGTGGACCAAACGCGGGATTGACCATCGTACCTTGAGCCTCTCTTCGTCACGGTCGTCCCGATATTTTTTTCGTAATTTTCTAACACACCTAGCCCAACCAATCCACTAATCAAAATCAAGCCCATTAAGCCTAATAAAATTCAAATTCAAATTGCTAATCAAATCTTAATGGGATTTGTACGTATCATGAAAATTTGATTATGCCACTACCATCACCCAGCTTTTCCTCACTTTGTACCCCCCCCCCACCTCACCCTCTCTCCTAGTCACCCCTTAATTATACTACCCTTAAAACAAGTTTTAACAACCCTCCTCTTCGAAAACAACCAACCAGGCCGAACCCTATATTTCTCACGCAAAACCCACCTAGCCGACTTCTTCTTCTTCCTTGCATCCCCCCACCAGCTGCCGGACCTCCCAACCTCCGACCACCAGCTCCACCACCTCTTCCTCCTCCCGATCCTCCTCTCCAAGAGACTCAAAACCCAAGAGAAACAGCGACGGGCCGCAACACAGATCTGCTGCCGTACTTCACCGAAAAACGATCGCCGCCGCCTCTCTGGCCATCCCCTCTGACTGCAGTTGCCTCCACTTGCCTCCCCTTTGACTCCCCTATCACCTGCAACCCTTCTCCCCCTTTCATCTACTCTCTGTCTCCCTCAAAACACTCTCAAACAAAACTCAAACGGTAGTTTGGACAGATCTGTCCATCGCCGGAAGAACGACGCGCACGACCACCTCCGGCCACCGCCGTCGGCCATCCTACCACCATTGGACTCTTCTCGAAGCCCCCTATCATCTGTAATTCCCCTTACTCTCTTCTCTTATCTCTAACTCCTCGAAACCCCATTGAAAACAAGCCCTAGCGGTTGTTTTTGACAGATCTGTGCATTGTTCTTCAACGCTGACGCCCGGCCATCTCCGACCACTACCGGTGACCACTCCACTACCATTAGATCTCCCTTGAACCACTTTAACTACTGTAAGTCCCCTTTGACTCCTCTGGTCGCTGATTTTCTGCTGCGACATGCGACAACGACCGTTGCGCAATAACGACTCGACATCCCATTTTCGATCGACGTCAAAAGGTTAGTCCTCTAACAAGAAGTAAGAACCTCCACTGTAGCAAATCAAAAACGTAATATAAAAATCGTTAATAATAACTAAATTTCATTTTTGCTCCTTTAAAATGTTGCAAATTATTAGACATCGACGAAGGACTGAATATCTGTGCACATAGGATAGATCGTCGACTAGGCTGAACCAAAACAAAACGTGACTTTGACCGCTAGGATAGCCCCGTTGAACCTAGAAATGAACTTTAATAGGAATGATGAAAAACACGTCCGGACATCGTCGTTGACCGTTTCAGACGGACCCTCGCTGACGCACCGCTTCGACGGTATGCTTCGGACAGACGACGCACACGCCACTGCAGGCAAGTGTTTACACTTGTACTCTTACGACCACGTTTAGGTGATCTCCGTTTTAAAATGTTAGAGTACATTTAAAGAGAACCGTACGTAAAATGATAGCATCTGGGACCCCCTTGACAGCTTAGACTTGACGACGAAGTCTAAGCACAACAACAATAACAACTGACACCTTAGGGTTTTCCTGTGTGTGCGTGCGTATGGACCCCCTAGAAGAACAATCCCTTATACTTGTCATGTCGTGTCCTGTTACAAAAGCCTTCGGGCGTTTCAGATGCTCCCCAAGCTAGATGGAGTGATCTCTGTTACGGTTTCACCTATGGAATGTTCGTCGCTCACCAAGGGAGTGAGCAATACGCTACGGACCGTCGAGTCACACATGTATTGTCTTGTCTTGTCATGTCCCGTCTAGCTTAGTCCCGTAGCCGGTAGCACAGCTACAGCTACTGTCTTCAACGTTTACTTTTCCTGCACCGTTTTACTTTCTGCATGGTATAATTGCCATGTCATAACAACAGCATGTTAATCAACCAGTAAAATGTTGCTCTTAAATTACCTTACACTTGCAGTAGAGTCTCTTACCCCTTTCTTGTAGACTTTACCTGACGTACAGTTCCTTTTCTCTTGGGTGTTGTACCTCAGGTGTTGAGCCAGAGTACGTGGACGAGCCGGATGTACCTGAATACTTGGAGCCAGAGGGCGTCGACCCGGAGTACGTTCCTGACGAGGACCAGACCTAGAGGTCCTTCACTGTTGCGGACTTTCAGAGGTTACTGCTTTTTGGTTGGGTGCATAGCACCACTTTACTCGCTGCCTAGGTTGGGTGCTTCGCACCATTAGTTTTCCTTTTCTGCAGTTTGTTGCCATGCTTAGGCTTCTTTTATTAGACTTGTCTCATGCTGGATATTATCTCTTTAATAAAGTAAATGCATCCTTCTTTCAATACTTTTGTTGTTCCGAAATTTTATAAATGCAAGAACCTGTAATATTAAATGGTAACCCTACAAACGCTTATTGGGTCCGCGTCTCACGGCTCCGGCCCAAGCGGACCTTAGTCACGTTTTGCTTCCGTCGTTTTAGAAAGCGGGGCGTGACAACAAATCCCACTACTCTTGTGATTCTCCTAGCCGCACACAAACCCTACTTTAACCTATATAAGCTTGTTGGCTTCAAAGGTTTGGGGGGGATCATCATCAATCAACAGCGGTAAACACAAATAGAGGAGAGGAAATTCTTTTAAAACCCTAGAGAGAAGAAGCGGCCAAAAAAGAGATAAACCCGAGCCCCATAAATAAAACCTATTCATTGCCACAGCCCACAAGCTCCATCATCCAAGTCGCGTTTTTTTATGGAGGGCTTTATGTGAATGCAACAAAAGAAAAACTAGCATCTCTCTAATTTGCGGCAAGCACCAACTTCATTACAAACTCCAAAAGCATCATCTTGCTACATACTCCATCATTCAAGCTTCACACAATCTCATAGCTGCAACTCAGTTCCGCAAGGCAACCATCATCAAAGACAACCTATTGCTGTAACCTGTATATACAAGCCTATCTCCGATCTCAAGCTTGAACAGCTACCTGCATTTGTGAGCACTTCGCTACCATCAAGAAGCTCCTCAAGCCCAAGCCATCAACTTGTCGTGATCATTGCTCCAACGAGAAGTTCGAAGCCCCAGAGTGCGCACGTGGAAGTCAAAGTCGAAAGCCCGCCGTGATCTGTCCGTCGTCGATGAGAAGAGTCGACGAGCTCTCGCCATCGAAGATCTCGTTGTCATGCCATCATGCTGCCAAGGAGAAGTCGAGTTGGGTTGCCAGAGATTACTGTTATGGAAGTCCTTCGTGTTGCCGTGGAGAACCGTCGTCGACCTCGAGGTCGAGTTCCAGTCGCAGTTGGAGTCGTATCGCCATCAGAGCTGAGGAGCCGTCGTCGGAGAAGTCGAAGCATCATCAGAGAAGTAGGATGGTGTGCTGCATGCCCTAATCCGAGAGAACGAGGGAAAGCTGACGTGGATCGTTCATTAATGGAGTTTTTGTGTGCACAGATCGAGTTTAAATTGGTTTGAACAGGAATTGCTTTGTGTACAGACCAGAGTGCTATTCGAGCCACAACTTGAGATCCAAGACTCAGATAGAGTCCTGTTTGCGCCAAACTGGAGCTGACGCCGTGCTGAACGATAGAGACGACACACCATCACAATCTGGGCATTTCAGAACCCTTTACTTTATCATTATAATTGCGATTGTGTGTAGATCTCTGTAGGAGAAACTTTACAGCTATTTGTGACTATTTTGGGACTTATCTGATTGGGGCTAGATAAGAGAGTCTTGACGTGTTATAGCAGTCAAGATATGCATTTACTAGGTTGATAGTGTTCTGTACTTTGTTGAGTGTGGTATAGTCTAGGTGGGGAGTTGGAGCTAAGACCCTATTGTAGGTGTACAGAAGGAACATATTAATGCTAGTATTTGCTTTGCGGCTGGATATAGGTCGTTAATGCGACCGAACTAGGGTAAATCTGTGTGTACTCTGTGATTGTCTCTTATTTACTCTGCTTGTGGTTTTAACTGCATGTGATTTCTTGTGGGTTGCGCGAGAATATTTTTATAAGCCCATTCACCCCCCTCTAGGCTAGGATCCAGATCGAACAAGTAGTATCAGAGCCGGTTTTAGGATCTAGTATAGGATTGACCATGGATCCCATTGATAGTGCTTTTGATGAGGGTCAACCCATACCACGTCCCCTAGATTTAATGGAGTAGATTATGTTTATTAGAAAAATCGAATGAGAATCTACTTAATTTCTATTGATTATAAAGCTTGGCAAATTGTTGAAAAAGTCTATAAACTACCTGTCATTAAAATTGAAAATGTTGAGATGATTAAACCTGATGAAAAATGGGATGACAATGATTGGAGACCTTATTCTCTTAATGCTAAAGCTATGAATGCTCTCATTTGTTCATTAGATAAATCTGAATTCAATCGTATCTCACATTGTCTAACTGCGCAGGAAATACGGCATACATTGGAGGTGACGCACGAGGGAACGTCACAGGTGAAAGAGTCTAAACTTGCACTTCTGAGCACACGGTATGAGGGATTTCACATGCTACCATCAGAGACCATATCAGAGATGTTTGCGAGCTTTACCAACATCGTCTACAAGTCTAGCTCGCTCGGTAAGCCATATTCTAGCCTCGAACAACTGAGGAAGATATTAAGAGCACTGCCAAGATCTTTCACGCCTAAAGTCAACGCCATCCAAGAAGCAAAGGATCTATCACAGATGAGGGTGGAGGACTTGATAGGTAACCTAATGTCCCATGAGCGTGAATTGCAAAATATTGAAGAAAGAGAAAAACCTGAGGAGGAAAAAGCTTCAAAGCCACTTGCTCTGAAAGCTAGCGAAGATGAAGATGATGAGTAGGAGATTGCACTAATGGTTAGAAATTTCAAAAAGTACGTCAGAACTCCTCAAGGAAGATTAGAAATGCATAAAAGGTTCATTCGCTCTAACACTTTTAATTATGATAAAAGTTCTTCTGAACAAGATTCTTCTAATAGAGTTGAATGCTTCAAATGCAAGAAAAAGGGACACTTCGCGAAGCAATGCAGACAAGAGACTGCTCAGGTTGCTAAAAATAAAGGAAAAGACAAGATGCTAACTTGGTACATGGACAGTGAAGCTGAGGATGAGGATGAAGAGGTGGTAGCACACTCCGATGTCGTCTGCTTAATGGCAAATAACGATGGGGTAAATTCCTTCACTAAGCTGAATTTTTAGATGTTTGTAAAGGAATGCAAAATGAGATTAATGAGCTAGAACTTACATTAAATGACTATATGAATTCTAGCTTTAAATTACAAAAAGAAAACTGTGACATCTCTGATGAAGTAGATATCTTAAAGAGCAACTTGTTGCATGTAACGCTAAAATTGTGTCACGTTAAAAAGAAAAAGCTAGCATGCCTGAAAAAGCTACCTGTCTTTCTTGTCCTTCCTTATTGAATAATATTAGCATGCTTAAAAAGATTTAATTAAGCTCGAAACTGAAAAGGATTATATAATTAGAGAGCTTAATGATAAAATGTGCATGTTAAATAATGATATTAAAAGGAAATTGGTTGAATTTGAAAAGGAGGAGGAGGAAAACAAGAGAGCTTTTATAAGTAAATGCACCTTGCTTGTGGATGAAAATAAATTATTAAAATCCAAAGTTTCTAGTCTAGAATTGTCATTAAGAAAATTTTCGATTGGTAAACATCCGCTGGATACCATACTTGAAAATCAATTATATGTCAATAATAGAAGAGGACTTGGATTTTGTTTGAAAAACGTTGAAAAGCCCAAATTTAAGAAATTCCACAATGTGCCTTCTATTGTGAAAATATGCATGCACAGTGCTTTACTTGTGATAGTGTTGGTCGCACATCCTATTATTGTAAGTTTAGGAACACAAACATAAAGTTCAAACAAGTGTGGGTTCCTAAAAATTTAATGGCTAACACTAGTGGACCCTGTTGGATTTTAAGGTCACACTTAATATTTTTCATGTAGGTGTGATGGAGATTTTGGTGAGGAGCATTGAATTCAAAGTCTCATTCTTTTGGCTCCTTAGTCAAATAGCGACGTGAAGGTATATCTTTCCCTCTTTGCATTTACTGCATACCTTCATAGATCTTGTGTGTGCTTGTGTCATGCCCCGCTTCCCAAAAATATGGAGGCGAGACGTGAGTAGGTCCGCTCAGACTTGAAGCTGTGAAGCTGCAAGTCTGATAAGCGTCAATAAACTTCAAATGGCATGTCCTTGCAAATGCGATACAAAGAAAAGATAATAATAAAAGAAATGAGACAAAAGCAATATCAGAATATCCATAAAATAAGTTTCAACATCACAAAAAAAGCCACCAGACTAAAAGAAAATAATCTAAATGGCCCCAGCATGGCCAACAAAAGTACAACGTACAAAGTAAAGATGCCACACACCGCCAACTAACAGAAATCCTAAAAGAAAAGGAAGCTCAGCAAGGTCACTAAGAATGGTCACCGGTATCCACAAACTCCTCCTTGACAGACATGGGCTCAGGCTCAGCGTCAGCAGTAACCACATCCTCAGCAACGGTCTCTGGCTCACGGTTTAACACGTGACACCCAAAAGAGCAAGGGGCACATGTCAGCAAGTCTATAAGAGACTTGTGCAAGGAAACTGGAAGTGAAAGTAAGGCAACCTAGCAGTTCTAGCATGATGCAATGACATGGCAGATATAGCATGAGTGCAACAAGTAAAGTAAAGTACGAGCATGGCATGGCAACTGGCATTTAAATCATGACATGGATATCAAGTTTTGCAAGAACAATCACAAGGACAAGGACAAGTCTATTAAGCACGTCGTGCACAGAGATTACGCCTTTTGGCTAGAGTGGCTGATCAGGCCAACTCCTAAGCTCAAGTGATCACTTATCCCTACCCCTCCACGTGTATATGGAATGGCGCCCATCTTCTGGATCACGAGCCAGGAAGTGTTTTTCAATATGGCATAGGGGTGCACCTAGCCTGAACAAGGAAGTACAAGTATTGTAGCGTGCGCTACGGATGCAACATTCACCTTGGATGACATGTAAGATGCAATGCATGGTAAATAACAGTTTTAGTGCGTACAGATAAGGAATTTAAACATGGCAGGCAACAATGCATGAATGACATGGCAGGGTGACAGATCTAACTTCGTTGTCAAGCTAGATCTTAAAGTTGCGTCTAGACAGCTATCATTTCACTGTCTAGTCTCTTTTATGCTAAAAACAAGGAAGTTGCCTAAAACATGACCCTAAGCAAAAGTTGGCAAGTTTCACTTGCCTGATCCCGGAGTTCCTGGTGTTGCCGAGTCCTTACAGAAAGCGCAGACGTTTTCTGCGTTATCGAAATTTGATATCAGATTCAGACGAAAATAACTTATTTAAACGGCTAAGATACCTATTCCAAACATTAAGAAGGAGATACGGTGCTCATTGGGTTAGATCTCAAGTCTGTGTACATGTGGTCTATATATATATTAACACCTTATATGTCAACTAGAGAACATATAAATTCTGTTATATTTATAAAGTCTGTGCTTCATAGTTTACTGAAAACTAACTAGCTAATATACTTATAACATCAACTACAAACATATTTATACACCCTTAAAACGAATTAAGTGGGAAAACAGTACGTGCACTTACCCAACCTAACAGATAACAATTTCACTAACTTATCATGTAGAGGTATCTACAAAAAACATGTACACGTTCCACTATAACATTATAAAACAGCTAATTAACTTAACTACTAACATAGTATTAAGGGGAGAAAAGAAACACTGTTTTAAATATAAAAATTCTAACTATCAACTTGTAATAACACTAACCTATGATTTGAGTAGAAGATAACAGCTAAGAATGAACGTTTACTACCCACAATATATTACATCGGCTAACTCTAATATACTAACAACTAACCCTAAATAATGATCAACAACAGCAATCCTCTTTCATTAAAAAAACTAACAGTATTCTAAACCCTAACATCTTAACCCTAACAGTTATATATTTAAACAAAGCTAACCTCGCTGTGGTTGCAGGTGCACACGAGGCGGCGCTGGGCGGTGCTGGGCGGCGCCGTGGCAGCTCCGGCGACCGTCGGGGTCTCGCTGTGGCGCCTCCGTATGCTGCTGCACTGCTGCACGGAAAACACGGTGGCTGCGTCTGAGAACGCCGGCGAAGGCTGCAGCGGCGACAGGGGGTCGCGCTGGAGGGGAGATCGTCGTGACGCGGGGCGGCGCCGCCGCGTGGTGCTGCGGGGAGTGGCAGCTGGCAGCTGCACGGGCGGAAGTTTCGACGGGGAAACAGTGGTGGGCAGGTCGGAGTTGGGGAGGAGGAGGTCGGGATGCGTCGGGGGCCTCTTGCGCGATGAGGAGAAGTTACGCTCGAATAAATTTGAGGGGCGGCTGCTGCTCGTGATTCCTAGGGGAAAAGTTAACCTAGGCTAATTTATAGGGCATGGCTGATCACGTGGGGATGGTGGGATATTTTAATAGCTAGGGATACAAAGGAACTAGGCTCACGTGAGTTGTCCTTAGGGTTTTAGGGTAGAGTATTTGTTTTTGGGCTTAAAAGAAAACTGGTATGATAAATATAAAAACCCAAGTTGCAATCTCTCACTCTCTCCTGCTGGGTGTGCTGCCCATGAGGGGATAAAATGGACTAAATCAAAAATAAGGGAAGATTTAAGTTTATAATAAAATAATTAGAGGGATAAAAATATTACAATTAGGGGCTAACTAATAATTAAACTGGGGAATAAGTGACAGTAGTTCAAATGATGCCCAAAAATTGTGGAATAAATACTAGGGTGACCGGGACGACGAGAGAAAGAAGAAGGTGAAGACGGATCACAATTTCGACTACGAGGAACGAAACTAAAAATAAAAAGGCCTCACGTCAAAAGTGGAAATCGTGACGTCTCTTCAAATAAAGTCAAATCGTGGGAGAACGACCCGTAAAATGACGTTCCAAATTAGCGCCACAATTTAATACTGTCAGAGATGTTTGTTGAGTATTGGACTCCCCGTATTTGGTTTTGGATGATGAGCAAACATAAATAAATCGTGAACTAACAATTTGTGAGCGCAGTTATGGAGATCGTCGCCAAATTCACGAGAACACTCAAAGTGACATCTTAAGACTTCTCAAAGCTCGTATTCAATGCCTAAAGCTTCGTTGAAGCTTTTGGACCTTTTTGGAAGTCATGAAGATTTGATCGAAGAATTTCGAAGACCGTTCCTTAAGGTTTTATTCATAGTCTTTTAGCTTCGATTTATAGAATGTTAAGCCTTGAGTAATTCTTACATGTCTATCTTCATATCGCTCATATCTTAGAGCTAGGATTATCTTAGAAGCCATTAGAAACTTTCCCGAAGCCTATCGCTTTTTCCCTCGGCTTCTTGTGCATCTTAGTTGGTTCAAGTAGAGTCACCAACCGACTAGATGACGATCTAGTTGGTCGGCAACTCTTCATGAACCGACTAGATGTCCTAACTCATTTCAGCTCAACCATGTCGATCAATTAGTCGGTCAAAGAAGGTTCACCGACCGACTAGATGACGATCTAGTCGGTTAGGAATCCTTCTCAGACCGACTAGTTGAGCTTGCCTCTGTACAGCCTGAGTTACTGTTTACAGTTAGTCGGTCCAAGAACATTCATCGACCGACTAGTTGTGAAACTAGTCGGTCAGCATTTGTTCTTAGACCGACTAGTGTAACTTGTATTCAGCTTCGTGCATTTCACTCTTAGTCGGTCAAAGAACACTCATCGACCGACTAGTTGGCAAACTAGTCGGTTGGCAAGTCTTCTTAGACCGACTAGTTCATGTTGCCTGGAAATTACTCTTTTGGCTGTCTAGCTGTTAGTCGGTCCATGTTGAATCACCGACCTACTAGTTGATGAACTAGTCGATCAGTGATCCTTCTTAGACCGACTAGTCTGCTTCAGATTTAGATCCGTTGGAGTTTTGAAAGCGACGTTTCTTTCTCTCTTTTCCCTTGATCCTTTAAATACCTGAAGAGGTTATTTCATAGGATCTAAGGCTGCTATTTCTAGAGTTCTATTGATTTAAAGAGAAGCTTTCAACTCTCATCTTCAAGCTCTCCCATTCTCAAGAATCTCTCCCTCACTCTTATTCCTCAAGAGAGATTCATTGATTGTGAGCCTTCCAAGCCAAGGGCTTGATTCTAGGTCATCCATCTCATCCCTAGGCTTCCATTGCTGGTCATCTTCTTGAAGCTAGGGTTTGGTGACTCTTCCTCCATCAAAATCCTCTTTGCCCTAATTTGGTAAGAAATCTCAAGGCATAGGTATTTTGTTGGTAAGCATTTCATTTCAGTTATATTTGAATTGTATACTCTCGGTTGTGAGAGGTTTTGTGTGATCCCGGGTTGTGGGATTCACGGTCATCGATTGTAGGTCGATTGCACTTGTCAGGTTTTCGCAATTAGTCTTATTGGAAATCTTGAGTTAGGGTTTCTAACTCAAGTATCTGGAAGGGATCCGGGTGGTTGGGACGTAGGATCACCGGGAACAAGTCGGGGAGACTTGGGTGGATCTGAACCCATTAAACCATTTGTTTGCGTTTGCATTTATTCTTGTTGATCGTTGTTATTCCGCATTGTTGTTTGTTAATTGCACGATAATTAGGAATAACTCTCCATATTATTTAAAAGTACTATTCACCCCCCCCCCCTCTAGTACATGTGCAGTGGCTTCCTAGGGCACTACAATTGGTATCAGAGCCAAGGTTCAAAGCTACACATAGCCAAAGTTCAAAGCTATGATGAACAACGACTACAACGTCTTCAAGAACAGCGATGGAGCCTCTTCGGTTATGGAAGGACTATCCTCCGTCAGGCCTCCACACTTCAACGGTACCAACTACGGGTACTGGAAATGCCGGATGCAAATTTTCCTCCGGAGCGCTTCATTATGGAGAGCCACCATGACGGAGTATGTCGAGCCTTCCGAAGAAGATTTTGCGAAGTGGACTCCCGCGGAGGTCGCCGCGGAAGTAGCCAATGCCAAGGCAATGAATGCCTTGAATTGTGCGTTGGAGCCCGAGGACTTCAACAAGATATGCACATGTAAGAGTGCATATCAAATATGGAACCAACTCCTCATATTGCACGAAGGATCGAGCACGGTAAAAGATTCTAAACTCATCGTTGCTAATAAATAATTTGAGTTGTTTCATATGGAGCAGGGCGAAACCAGGAAGGAATATTACGCTCGCTTCGTGGATATATCAAACGACTTGGAAGCTCTTGGGAAGGTCTATACCCAAAAGGAGAAAGTCGCGAAGATTATCGACGGTCTTCCATCATGTTGGGAAAAGCGTACCTTCGCCATCGAGGAAGGTAATGACATGAATAAATATACCGTCGTACAACTAATGGGTACCTTGTTGTCTTACGAGGTACGCAAGGATAGTAAGATCCGAATGAAGGAAAATATGAAAGCGTACTTGAAGCAAGATGAGCCAAAGAAAAAGGCGATTGCCTTCAAGGCCGCTCCATGTACCGATGATGAAGAATCGGAAGACGAATTGGACATGGAATCCATTGCCCGTATGGCAAGGAAGTTCGATCGATTCCTCCGAGAAGGTATATCTTTGAATAAATCTAAAGTTAGTTCGACTAATGCTTCTACTCCCGTGTGTTATAAATACAACAAGCCAGGACACATCAAACCGGATTGTCCTCTCTACAAGCACAAGGAGAAGGGGAAAGCATCGAAGTACGACAAGTCGAGAAAGTACAAGAAAGGACTTGTTGGCACATTCACCGACTCCGAAGAGGATTCCTCAAGTGGAGAGTCGGATGATGGAAGAGTGGAGAAAGCAAAACTTTGCTTCATGGCTAATGAGGCAAAAGATCGAAAGTCCTCATTCGATGATAGCGAGGATGAAAGCGAGGATGGTAGCGAGGATGAAAGTGGAGAACCTACTATTGATGAAATGAGGTTAGCAAACCAAGAAATTTGGTCTAAATTTACTAAATTAGTAGATAGATATAATAAGACCAAAGATGAACTTGTTAGCCTCCAAACCTCTCCTAAGTCTACCATCACCAACAATGACACCATTGTTGAGACACACACCAATGAGAAAGCAAGTTTGCTTACTCATAATGGCTTGTTGAGAAATGAGGTGAAGAACCTCAAATCTCAACTTGAGCATGTTCTTTTTGAGAAATCGGATGAACACAAGATGGCGGATTTGACATCTCAAAACTCAACCTTGAGTATTGAGAATAAGAATCTCAAATCTCGTGTTTATGCACTCACATCTCAAGTATCCACTTTGGATGCTTCGATGCATTCTCTCATAGAGAAGTATGAGTGCACGTTAGGCCGTATCAATGATTTCAATAAAGGTAAGGGCCATTTGGATAATATCCTAAATGACTTGCTTCCGGCCAAACACCACATTGGCTTGGGGTATAAGATGGGAGACTCATCCAAATAGCCTACCACCTTTGTTAGGCCGACATCCGATGCCTCGACGAGTGGGAGCAAACACCCCGTTGGTAGTTCTCCTACCAATAGTGCTTCCACTTCGTACACACCCCCGATTGGAAACAAACCCACTTTGGGTAGACCTCCAAAGAGGGGTCATGCATTTTTGTACTCTCATGATATGCCACGTAGGAACACACATCCTACTCCACCGGTGCATGCTAATAATGATTTTTATGCTCTGCACCCACGAGCACGTGCGAACACTCATATGAGACACCCACATGCACGTAATCATGCTCATGCACATCCTAATGCTTATGTTCACACATCTAATCCACATGTGAATGGCTTCTCTCATAATCATCCTCATGCTTATCCACGTATGTATGCTACACCACATCATGGATCTCATGCTCATCATAATGCTATTGCTAGATCTCATGCTCCTAGGCCACATGCACCACATAGAAATTAACCTTTTGTGCATGCAACCACTAGGAAGAGGATTCCCAAAATGTACACTATTTGGGGTCCCAAGAACACTAGCAATGATGCTATGAATGTTTATGTGAAATCATATATTAATGATGTTATTTTGAATGATGATTATGTTGGGAAGTCAAGTTCCTCTTGGACTTGGTTTCCGAAGGGTTAGTTCCTTTAACCCTTCAATGCTTGGTACCATGAGTTTATGATCATGTTATGGGTACCAAGGCATATGTTTATAAAATTGATTTTGATTATATTAATTTATGGGTTACAATAATTTTTATTTCGTATTTCAAATTTGTTGTCTAACCCATTGGATCCAAAAGGATTTTTGGATACCAAAATGAAGTTTTTTAGGTTCAATCCACCGTGGGATACCAACCCTACCAACTCCTCGTTTTGCGAAGACTTTCATTCAAACGGAGTTGATGGTGCTTAGGTAATGCACCAATGTAGGGGGAGCTTAATGTTGTAAGTATGATATTACATTTGGTATCCATGAGGGTTGAATGCATGCTTGGTTAGAATCTATTTCTCTACATTGGTATCATTTTGTTTCTCCTAGCATGATAGAATTGTGAATGCCATAAATGCTTTGAAATTCATATCTATTTTTGGCATGACATGTTTTAAAAGTTATTATGATGATTTTCGTATTACTTTTATCACCTTGTCACTTCTCATCGCACACTTCACTTAGTTTTGATGTGCTTTTACTTTATGTTCATTTTCGATCGATATTGTGACATTTGATATTCTACGATGTGCACCACTCTTCTGATGGTTCATTCCTTTGTGCACATTTTATGCATGTCTCTGATATTGATTTCGTCGCTCGACGATTTATTTTGATTCAATAGCTTTAGTTGTATGAAAACATAGAATTGTTTTCCATGCACTAAAATAGCTATAAATGTTGATATTGGAGAGTAAATTCATTTCATCAATAAGTGAATTTACATTTGATATTTTGATGATTTAAGTTTTCGCTTTTCGACTATGGTCTCATTAACACACTTTGATTTTATTCGAATTTTATTTTGGTGTCATATGAAACGTGGTCGTATTCTTAGACTCCCATGCTTAATGAATTATTTGGCCATGATTTATTGTCATTGGCTTCCTCCCGCACTTTTTGGATTATTCCAAAGGGGGAGAGATATAATAATGGCATGTGCTAAATGATAGTTTAGCATGAATCTAGTTTGATATGGTAGATTCAGGGGGAGGTAAGAAAATATAAATGTATTTCAAATTCGATAACTGGATTTGTATGTTTAATTTTCTCGCCTGATTGATGCATATGTTTATTATTTCATATGGAACTAATGTGTCATCAATGCAGGGGGAGTAAGTAAATTTCATTTAGTACATTATTATTGATTATTATTTATGTTGGTTTGTCATCACCAAAAAGGGGGAGAATGTTGAGTATTGGACTCCCCGTATTTGGTTTTAGATGATGAGCAAACATAAATAAATCGTGAACTAACAATTTGTGAGCGCAGTTATGGAGATCGTCGCCAAATTCACGAGAACACTCAAAGCGACATCTTAAGACTTCTCAAAGCTCGTATTCAATGCCTAAAGCTTCGTTGAAGCTTTTGGACCTTTTTGGAAGTCATGAAGATTTGATCGAAGAATTTCGAAGACCGTTCCTTAAGGTTTTATTCATAGTCTTTTAGCTTCGATTTATAGAATGTTAAGCCTTGAGTAATTCTTACATGTCTATCTTCATATCGCTCATATCTTAGAGCTAGGATTATCTTAGAAGCCATTAGAAACTTTCCCGAAGCCTATCGCTTTTTCCCTCGGCTTCTTGTGCATCTTTGTCACGCCCCGCTTCCCAAAAATGTGGAGCGTAGCGTGAGAAGGTCCGCTCAGACTTGAAGCTACAAAGCTGCAAGTCCGATAAGCGTCAATCAAATTTAAAACTGCAGGTCCTTGCAACGCGAGCGAAACAAGATAATAATAATGAAATGAGACAAAAGAATAATCTCAGAATATCCATAAATATAAATTCCAACATCGCAGAAAAGCCACCAGGCTAAAAGAAAAAGAGGCTAAAGGCCCAAACATGGCCAACAAAGTACAAGTACAAACAACGGTGCTACGCACCAACAACTAACAAAAGGCCTAAAACAAAATAAAGCTCAACGAAGACTCAAAGAATGGTCACCGGTGTCCACCAAAATCCTCCCGGGCAATCATGGACTCAGGCTCAGCGTCAGCAAAACACCACGTACTCAGCAACGGTCTCTGGCTCAGGTCTAACATGTGACACCCAAAAGAGCAAGGGGCACATGTCAGCAAGTCTACAAGAGACTTGTGCAAGGAAACTGAAAGTACAAGTAAAAGCAACCTAAAAGTTCTAGCATGATGCAATGACATGGCAGTTAAAGTAATGAGTGCAACAGGTAAAGTAAAGTAAAGTACGAGCATGGCATTTAAACATGGCATGGATGACAAGTATTTCATGAATCATTCACAAGACAAAGTACAAGACAAGAAAAGTAAGCACCTCGTGCACAGAGATTCCGTCTTTTGGCTAGAGGGCGGATCAGGCCACTCCTAAGCTCAAGTAACCGTTTATCCCTACCCCTCCACGTGTATCGGGCATTGGTTTTTAGCCAACACATGAGGCCCGCTTCTGGACCACGAGCCAGGAAGTGTTTAAACAAGTATGGCGTAGGGGTGCACCTAGCCGGACAAGTAGTATGAGTACAAGTATTGTAGCGTGTGCTACGAATGCGACATTCAATGCATGGATGACATGACATGGCAAATAGTAAAGCGTACAAGTAAGGAAAGTAAACGTGACAGTTTAGTATGCATGAACAACAAGTTTAAGGGGTGGATCTAGCTTCGTTGTCAAGCTAGATCAATTAGGTGACGGATCTAGTTTCGTTGTCAAACTAGATCAAGTAGGCGTCTAGTCAGCTATCATTTCACTGACTAGTCTCTTTTACGCTAGAAACAAGTAAGTGGCCTAAAAACATGGCCCTAAGCAAGATTTGGCAAGTTTCACTTGCCTGCAAGTACGACGACTGAGCACACCGTCCAATGAGTCCAAAAATCACAATTATCCTACGTGCACAAGTCCACCGGCCTAAAGTCCATATTATTAATCTTGATTAGTGAATTTAAAACATTTAAAATACTTTAAAAATACTGATTTTAGTCTTGATTAGCATGCAATTGGGTTGGGGGTCCTAGGGGTGCAAGGCGTTACCTCAACACGACGCGAAAGCTACACCGGCGTCGGGTAGCGACGCCGGGGGTTGGAATAACAAGATCGCGCTCCAAGTCCAGGTTCCAATTAGATTCCTCGCTGGAAATTTCAGAGAAATCAACCGGGGCGACGATTCCAGATTCCAAAGCTCGCACGTGCGACGACGGGCTACGACATGCGACGACGTCGTACGCGGCAAGTCGTTGAAGAGAACGCACCTAGGTGGGGCCAACAGTAGTCCTAGGGACCTTTGGGGGGTCCACAATACCTCTGGAGAACTTGGGGGGCCCACGGTGGCAAGCGGTGCGACGGATGCGGGGTTGCGACGAACGTCGCTCGGTCAGACCGAGCCGCTGCGAGAGATTCTCTCGGTCAGACCGAGAGATCACAGCGAGGGGGTCGGTCGAAGTGCAGCGGAGAGCGTTGCAAGGCTTGGGCGCTCGGTCACAGCGGCCCGGAGCGAGGGTATCTGTCGGTCGGGGCGAGCGGATGCGGGGGCTGCAGCGAGGCGGGTTGCAACGAAGCGGGGGAGCAGGCGATGCGGGGAGCGCTTCGGTCGGTGCGGGCGGGAGCGTCGGTCGGTGCGGGGGTTGCAACGTTGCAGTTGCAACGTTGCGGAGCGGAGCGGAGGCGGGGAAATCTCTCGGTCAGACCGAGAGATGTCCTCGGTTGGAGCGGGGAGTGGGGGTGGCGACAGCAGCGGGGTGCGGGGCTTGCTTGGTGCGGGCGGTGGCCGCGGTCAGACCGAGGGAACGGAGCGGAAATCTTCGGTCGTGCACAGGCGACGGCTGCAACGTTGCGACGATTCGTCGCAACGTCAAATTTGGGTTTTGGAAGATGCTAGGGCTAATTTCTTGTGAAAATAGGTCTTCCTAGAGGTTGTTTATATAGTGTAGATGGGTTGACTTGGTCTAGGGCTAAATCTATTAGGATTAGAAGTTTAAAAATATTTAAAATTTAAATCTCAACTTCTCCAACTCACCCAAGGATTTGACTTGGTCCAAATGAGCTGGAAATTGGCTCAAAAATTCTTTAAAACGTTTTAAACTCAAATAAATTTTATTTGGCCGAAAATAATTTAAAAATTAATTATTAAAAATAATATAAAACTTGTTTAAAATGTAAAAGTGGCCAAATGAACTCCAAAAATTATAAAATAAATATCGTGGTGATCGTGGCGACAAATGTGAGCTAACTAAGAAGACGGATCTCAATTTCGACGTCGGACGACGAGACTAAAAATAGAAACGTCTCCCGTCAAGAGTGAGAATCGTCACGTCTCATCGAGTAAGTTTAAATTGTGGACAAACGACTCGAGAAGTGTCGTTCCAAGATAGTGCCACTATTTAATACTCTCAGAGACGTTCACAATGGCATATCACACGAAAGGGTTCACAAGCGAACAAAGTCTAAAACAAACACGTGCACGGCCAAAAGCACGTGCACGAACAACGTACCACGAAAAGTGGTCGTTACATCCTCCCCACCTTAGAATAAAGTCCGTCCTCGGACTTTCTAATATAGCTAAGCGCTCTAGTAACTACCCCAATCAAGTCATATTATAATTCAACCAGGTATAGTCATTACAAGTGCTTATATATGCACTAGGTAGTCAAACATTAATACTACCAACACGTATATATATACATTCACGTATGTCATATACTTATACCTATTATAGTCAGCCAATTCATACATGTATTTCAATCAGGTATATAAACATACATCCCTTATATAACTGCTACTCACAAAACAATAGTTTAGATACTTATATAGGTATGATCTCATACTAGCAAATACAATCATTTCCCTACGTATAGATAGCTACCTATGCACAAACATCAAGGGTATACTACCCTCTAATATTCATCCAATACCAAACATCTCAACACATATAGTCACACCATACCATTATTAATCAAGTTTCACTATATATATATATATATTCACTATAGTTTCACAATATGTATATAGTCATTCAATGCATTCAAATATTTCACCATACATTCACATCACGTACGGTCTTATAACTGTATTTACGACACGCCACATATATCATAGTCATCAATGCCTATAACTAAGCACATACTTACCCGTGCATGGTGCACACCCATACACGCTAGTATTTCATTTACGCATACCAATCATACCATTACATTACTAGTACATCTGCACACCTAGTTTAGCTAGTACACATACGTTCACACAACAAGTCCTTAGCAAATAACTATACCACAAGACCAGCACCTATAACTATATACTGGCGTAGCGACCCACAATCATGTGCGTAGCACAACCAGGCACAAACACTCCTATCACTATCCATACATCAAACATTGCTATATTCAAACTACAAACATACATTCAATATACTTAGAGTATACCCACTCAAGCTTGAGTGAGACTCAATACATATATTAGAATATTCTATATACGCAACACTGCATTCATACCTATACTAATACCACTCCAATATTTATATATATGTCTACCAATACAACCATATGCATACCATAAGTCAATCACACTTAATATTTAGTCAGGTAACACGCACATAGTTAAATCAATTTATATACCGTAATAATAGTAATGCAGATATCGGCACCCATATATTTATAATACACTCCCTAATACATGCATACGTATTCATCGTATAGTCACACACACATGTAACTTATATATATATATTCACACCATAGCCTACTACCTATAATTAGTATACTAACACATTCACACATACATAAATAAGATGTGCAATAGTCGTGTATACCTCACGGTATGCACGCATGCAACATCCCGCAAGAGCAAGCAATACCAATAAAAATTATAACCTTACTACCATATGTATATCACCTATATACTCATGCAACAAAACATAAATACTTACGTCTAAGCATAATACATACCTACATACGAGCACATACACATACGTACTAATATATAGGTCATATAATAGGCCTACTCACTTAACTATTCATCCACCTATTATTATCACAACCTAACATACACATGGCTTTACCAATCATTTTATTTCAACCATTCCAAGCATCTCTAATTACATACACTCCATTAGACATTCCAACGCTAACTCTTATATACACAGGCACCCCTAGTATGGTATAGCTATCCACACAAAAATCTATAACTACTAACACACAACAACTTCATACTATCACGAATAACTCCGAGTATATATACATGTATACCACACAATAGGCAAGCATCAATATACTATGGGGGTACACTCATTCAAGCCCACGTACACAAGTTAGGTACGTGCACAACGACACCTCACAAAGGTCCAAGAGTCTACTAACAATTAAGGGTTGACACAGACATTGACGGACACTAAAGTTTGAGCAATAGAGGGAGGTCGAGGTCGAAAGCGTGACAAGGGAAGGGTCGATAAGCACGAGTTCAGTTAGGACGAGTACAAGGGGACAGCTTGGGTAGACGAAACATAGACTTAATGGTGATGTTTAGGTCGTGGGAAAGGGGGATGTAGTGATGCTTGAATAGGATACAGAAAGAAAATAGGGTAAATGGCATAAGCTAAAACACGTGGAGTTTGAAAACTGTCGTACTTCAAAGTTGAAATCCCAGTCCGAAAAGGAATATTTGGAGATCGATAAAACGAGTTGTTCAAAATAAGTTTGGGTCGAATATTCATAATAAGAGAAAATGGTCTATTGGGTTAAAAAAATTTATAAAAGGAAGTAAAATCATTTACACGAATATTAAAGACATAATTTCTCAGAAAATTTTATACGGCAGTAATTTAATATAATTTGACAAAATTTTGGAAATGAAATTAAAGTAACTGAAGAATTTAAGCTCGTTTTAAACGCTTTCAAAGTCTTTAAGCCATGGAAAGAAAATAATAATGACTTAGTATAAGAATTATCAAGATCGAATAGCAATTCAAATCATAGAGGGTCTAAAGCAGAAAGTGGTTATGAAAATAGAAATTTTGCAAAAATCTAAAGTAGCGAAAACGACGAGCAAAACCAACTTGCTGAAAGCTGAAATTCTATGTGACTTGAAAAGTATATTAAAAGTAAACGCGACGTGTCGTTTGAAAGGCATAATAAGAAAGGAAATTATAAGTCGAATTGGACAAAATAAAAGTACGGTTCAGAATATAATTAATATATGGAAGGTCAACGCATTTACATAAGTACGAAAAGTATAGGCTGGAAAAATATTATGAACTATTATCCAAAAATTTCGACAAAAGTTTAACAAGAATTAAATCAACGAGGAGTACAAAGATAAGTATATTTATATAAAACTTTCAAATTTAAACTTAGGGAAAGAGGAAATCGAAAAAATACTTTCAGAAAATTCAAGACTTGTAATGGAGAGGTTCGAAAATTGACGATGATCGTCATGAGGCGATCTCGTGAATCGAGGCAAGGAAATTGGTCAGGTGATCAAAGCATACATACGCCTAGGATATGAATCAGGAGAATCTACTGGGAACTCCTACGGTCGACCAGCTAAAGATTAAGAACTAAGCGCTACGACTTCTAAAGGTTAGACGGTAAGGAAATGCGTTCAGCTTGGTCCGAAATCGATGAACCCAAGCGAACGACAAAAGGAAATTCTAGAAATCTAAGATGGTCAGAGTTAGGCAATAACCACTAAGGTAACTCCTACGACGATTAAATCAATTGCTGGCAGGGAGTCTAACTAACAAACAGAGGCCTCTAACTAACAAGCACAGACGTCTAACTAAGTCTTCTTATCACCTAGTGTCATAAGAAAACGACTAAACTCAGGGCTTATTACTCGGATGTTGCAATTTATTTAATGGACATTCTGTTATTATCGTTGTTCCGCTAATTCGCAATTGCAAGACGGACCTGTATGGGCCACCAACAAAACCTGTCACGCCCCGCTTCCCAAAAATGTGGAGCGTAGCGTGAGAAGGTCCGCTCAGACTTGAAGCTACAAAGCTGCAAGTCCGATAAGCGTCAATCAAATTTAAAACTGCAGGTCCTTGCAACGCGACCGAAACAAGATAATAATAATGAAATGAGACAAAAGAATAATCTCAGAATATCCATAAATATAAATTCCAACATCGCAGAAAAGCCACCAGGCTAAAAGAAAAAGAGGCTAAAGGCCCAAACATGGCCAACAAAGTACAAGTACAAACAACGGTGCTACGCACCAACAACTAACAAAAGGCCTAAAACAAAATAAAGCTCAACGAAGACTCAAAGAATGGTCACCGGTGTCCACCAAAATCCTCCCGGGCAATCATGGACTCAGGCTCAGTGTCAGCAAAACACCACGTACTCAGCAACGGTCTCTGGCTCAGGTCTAACATGTGACACCCAAAAGAGCAAGGGGCACATGTCAGCAAGTCTACAAGAGACTTGTGCAAGGAAACTGAAAGTACAAGTAAAAGCAACCTAAAAGTTCTAGCATGATGCAATGACATGGCAGTTAAAGTAATGAGTGCAACAGGTAAAGTAAAGTAAAGTACGAGCATGGCATTTAAACATGGCATGGATGACAAGTATTTCATGAATCATTCACAAGACAAAGTACAAGACAAGAAAAGTAAGCACCTCGTGCACAGAGATTCCGTCTTTTGGCTAGAGGGCGGATCAGGCCACTCCTAAGCTCAAGTAACCGTTTATCCCTACCCCTCCACGTGTATCGGGCATTGGTTTTTAGCCAACACATGAGGCCCGCTTCTGGACCACGAGCCAGGAAGTGTTTAAACAAGTATGGCGTAGGGGTGCACCTAGCCGGACAAGTAGTACGAGTACAAGTATTGTAGCGTGTGCTACGAATGCGACATTCAATGCATGGATGACATGACATGGCAAATAGTAAAGCGTACAAGTAAGGAAAGTAAACGTGACAGTTTAGTATGCATGAACAACAAGTTTAAGGGGTGGATCTAGCTTCGTTGTCAAGCTAGATCAATTAGGTGACGGATCTAGTTTCGTTGTCAAACTAGATCAAGTAGGCGTCTAGTCAGCTATCATTTCACTGACTAGTCTCTTTTACGCTAGAAACAAGTAAGTGGCCTAAAAACATGGCCCTAAGCAAGATTTGGCAAGTTTCACTTGCCTGCAAGTACGACGACTGAGCACACCGTCCAATGAGTCCAAAAATCACAATTATCCTACGTGCACAAGTCCACCGGCCTAAAGTCCATATTATTAATCTTGATTAGTGAATTTAAAACATTTAAAATACTTTAAAAATACTGATTTTAGTCTTGATTAGCATGCAATTGGGTTGGGGGTCCTAGGGGTGCAAGGCGTTACCTCAACACGACGTGAAAGCTACACCGGCGTCGGGTAGCGACGCCGGGGGTTGGAATAACAAGATCGCGCTCCAAGTCCAGGTTCCAATTAGATTCCTCGCTGGAAATTTCAGAGAAATCAACCGGGGCGACGATTCCAGATTCCAAAGCTCGCACGTGCGACGACGGGCTACGACGTGCGACGACGTCGTACGCGGCAAGTCGTTGAAGAGAACGCACCTAGGTGGGGCCAACAGTAGTCCTAGGGAACTTTGGGGGGTCCACAATACCTCTGGAGAACTTGGGGGGCCCACGGTGGCAAGCGGTGCGACGGATGCGGGGTTGCGACGAACGTCGCTCGGTCAGACCGAGCCGCTGCGAGAGATTCTCTCGGTCAGACCGAGAGATCATAGCGAGGGGGTCGGTCGCAGTGCAGCGGAGAGCGTTGCAAGGCTTGGGCGCTCGGTCACAGCGGCCCGGAGCGAGGGTATCTGTCGGTCGGGGCGAGCGGATGCGGGGGCTGCAGCGAGGCGGGTTGCAACGGAGCGGGGGAGCAGGCGATGCGGGGAGCGCTTCGGTCGGTGCGGGCGGGAGCGTCGGTCGGTGCGGGGGTTGCAACGTTGCAGTTGCAACGTTGCGGAGCGGAGCAGAGGCGGGGAAATCTCTCGGTCAGACCGAGAGATGTCCTCGGTCGGAGCGGGGAGCGGGGTGGCGACAGCAGCGGGGTGCGGGGCTTGCTTGGTGCGGGCGGTGGCCTCGGTCAGACCGAGGGAACGGAGCGGAAATCTTCGGTCATGCACAGGCGACGGCTGCAACGTTGCGACGATTCGTCGCAACGTCAAATTTGGGTTTTGGAAGATGCTAGGGCTAATTTCTTGCGAAAATAGGTCTTCCTAGAGGTTGTTTATATAGTGTAGATGGGTTGACTTGGTCTAGGGCTAAATCTATTAGGATTAGAAGTTTAAAAATATTTAAAATTTAAATCTCAACTTCTCCAACTCACCCAAGGATTTGACTTGGTCCAAATGAGCTGGAAATTGGCTCAAAAATTCTTTAAAACGTTTTAAACTCAAATAAATTTCATTTGGCCGAATATAATTTAAAAATTAATTATTAAAAATAATATAAAACTTGTTAAAAATGTAAAAGTGGTCAAATGAACTCCAAAAATTATAAAATAAATATCGTGGTGATCGTGGCGACAAATGTGAGCTAACTAAGAAGATGGATCTCGATTTCGACGTCGGACGACGAGACTAAAAATAGAAACGTCTCCCGTCAAGAGTGAGAATCGTCACGTCTCATAGAGTAAGTTTAAATTGTGGACAAACGACTCGAGAAGTGTCGTTCCAAGATAGTGCCACTATTTAATACTCTCAGAGACGTTCACAATGGCATATCACACTCAAGGGTTCACAAACGAACAAAGTCTAAAACAAACACGTGCACGGCCAAAAGCACGTGCACGAACAACGTACCACGAAAAGTGGTCGTTACAATCTTAGTTGGTTCGAGTAGAGTCACCAACCGACTAGTTGACGATCTAGTCGGTCGGCAACTCTTCATGAACCGACTAGATGTCCTAACTCATTTCAGCTCAGCCATGTCGATCAATTAGTCGGTCAAAGAAGGTTCACCGACCGACTAGATGACGATCTAGTCGGTTAGGAATCCTTCTCAGACCGACTAGTTGAGCTTGCCTCTGTACAGCCTGAGTTACTGTTTACAGTTAGTCGGTCCAAGAACATTCATCGACCGACTAGTTGTGAAACTAGTCGGTCAGCATTTGTTCTTAGACCGACTAGTGTAACTTGTATTCAGCTTTGTGCATTTCACTCTTAGTTGGTCAAAGAACACTCACCGACCGACTAGTTGGCAAACTAGTCAGTTGGCAAGTCTTCTTAGACCGACTAGTTCATGTTGCCTGGAAATCACTCTTTTGGCTGTCGAGCTGTTAGTCGGTCCATGTTGAATCACCGACCGACTAGTTGATGAACTAGTCGGTCAGTGATCCTTCTTAGACCGACTAGTCTGCTTCAGATTTAGATCCGTTGGAGTTTTGAAAGCGACGTTTCTTTCTCTCTTTTCCATTGATCCTTTAAATACCTGAAGGGGTTATTTCATAGGATCTAAGGCTGCTATTTCCAGAGTTCTATTGATTCAAAGAGAAGCTTTCAACTCTCATCTTCAAGCTCTCCCATTCTCAAGAATCTCTCCCTCACTCTTATTCCTCAAGAGAGATTCATTGATTGTTAGCCTTCTAAGCCAAGGGCTTGATTCTAGGTCATCCATCTCATCCCTAGGCTTCCATTGCTGGTCATCTTCTTGAAGCTAGGGTTTGGTGACTCTTCCTCCATCAAAATCCTCTTTGCCCTAATTTGGTAAGAAATCTCAAGGCATAGGTATTTTGTTGGCAAGCATTTCATTTCAGTTATATTTGAATTGTATACTCTCGGTTGTGAGAGGTTTTGCGTGATCCCGGGTTGTGGGATTCACGGTCATCGATTGTAGGTCGATTGCACTTGTCAGGTTTTCACAAGTAGTCTTATTGGAAATCTTGAGTTAGGGTTTCTAACTCAAGTATCCGGAAGGGATCCGGGTGGTTGGGACGTAGGATCACCGGGAACAAGTCGGGGAGACTTGGGTGGATCCGAACCCATTAAACCATTTGTTTGCGTTTGCATTTATTCTTGTTGATCGTTGTTATTTCGCATTGTTGTTTGTTAATTGCACGATAATTAGGAATAACTCTCCATATTATTTAAAAGTACTATTCACCCCCCCTCTAGTACATGTGCAGTGGCTTCCTAGGGCACTACAATGTTCACAACGACATATCACATCAAGGTGTTCACAAATAAACAAGGTTTAAAACAAATACGTGCACGGTCAAAAGCACGTGCACGAACAAAGTACCATCGGAAAGCGACCGTTACAGCTTGAATTAATTTTTGTATCTGTGCTTGTTTGATTTCTAGGTTTGTTTTAGTTCTTTATAAAAGAAAAACAAAAAAATGAAAAAAAAAATTGTGCTTAACGAATACCTCGTTATGATTCATTATAAGTGGTATGTTTTGACTGTTCACTCATATCCTTTGTAGAAATCATTGTATTACTGTTATAGCTACATGTGCATGTAAGAATCTATTTTGTAGCCATGACATGATTCTTGAAATGAATAATTTGATTTATACACCTACATACGCACTTCCACGAATACTAAACTTTTAGTAATTTAGGAGATTTGTAACGGCCTGAATTCGTCATACACGTATTTCCGTAACAAGACGGATTCAATCGGAGTAAGTGATTTTTATTTTTTTTTCTTTCTCAACTCAAATCAGAAAACGGACATCGTATTCATAATCTTCGCGACGCAATTTGTTAATCACTTTTAACTTTTACTAATTACCCTAGTTAATTACCCTAATTACATCACCCTCCAATCTGATAAACGTGTGTAAAACTTTTCTAACTTAGTCTAAAGCAACCTAATCTAATTAATTGTTGGTGACTAAATATTAATTACCATATTACTAATTCTTCTCTGCAGAAGACAATTGCATCTTCTCCTCGGCAGACAACGAATCCCTCAAATCCCACCAAACCTCAACAAATCCAAAAATTTCTGCATGATGACAAAACGAAATAAATTTAAGTAGAAAAATCTTTTGACTAAAAATTTATTACTGCTTACAAATCGTGTTTTTAAAACACAAATCATCCAGCTTCTCCCAAGCAACGGCAACACCTCCATCGCCATCTCCCTTCAACCTTACAACAACAAATAGCCTCCACCATAACCAGGTCTGAATCGATTTCAGATTCAATTCAAGCATCAACCACAAACAAACATCCAACTTAGAGAAATCCAAAATCCAAAATCAAAGAAAAAATTCAGATTCTAAGAAATCTGAATACCCAAAGACTTCAGATCCAATGCCCAAATTTCAGAATCAAATGAGGAGATCAAATGCACTTTGAAATCTGAAAACTCAAACCCCAACCAACTTCATCTTCTCCAAACCAACCCTACAACCTCTTCCCTTCATCTTCTTCCTCCTCCCTCCTCTAGGCCGAACCCCCTTCCCGTGACCGATCCGCCCCCTCCCCTCAGATCTGTGCATCGCCGTGTCCGTAATCGCCGCCCCCGCCCTCGATCCCCGCGCCCCGGCCGCCGCCACCGGCCAGCTGAAGCCGTCGCCGCCCTTGCACCGCCGCCGGCCGCCTGTAGAACCGCCGAGCCGTCGCGAGCGTGAGCCCTCCCTCCCCGTGCGAGGTTTCCCCTGGTGTGCGTGAGTTCTCCTTCCCCTTGCTGCTACAAACTTTGAAAAGAAAAAAAAAGAAAAAGAATGAAGAACAGGAGAGGAGAGAACGAGACAGAGGGAGAGATAGTGATGAGAGGGGGGGTTATAAATGTAAGGTTATTATTATTAAAGTTATTATTATTATTAATTATAAGATTATTATTATTATTATTATTAGGTTTTTATAAGTTATATTATTCTAAAAGTTATTATGAGTAAGATTATATTGAGCTATTATAAGTTATATTAAGTTATATACATTTAGTTTAAGTTATTTTACTAAAGTTATTACTTATTTTTAGTTAATAAAGTTTAGTTATCAAGATTTTGATGTTATTAGTTAAAATAAAATTACTCTATGAAACCTTAAATTAAGTTAGTCATTAATTATTAAAACTACCACACTAGTTTAAGTGGTTAACAGATCCCGTTATAATAGCAATTGGATAAATAGTTAATGTTACCGAGCTAAGTTTAACATATTTTAACTGATTAGTAACCTTTAATCTAATATCACAAATCTATGCCGCAGATAAACCGCGCCTCTTGTTACGATCACCTGGACACCCAGCATCACCCCGAGGCAAGTATTTATTGTATTTGAATTTGAGGCAACTGCTAAAAACTAACACAACCATCTTTTTACTACGCTCATATTTTATCTGTTGAAGCTGACTAAAAACGGACTTTTCATGTTAATAGTCTTTTGATAAAAGAACAACTTTCTCTGTATATTTTTAATTGAACCAAAACGGGACAGAGGGTATGATACAGCCCTCGAAATACAATGGGAACCCATCGATTACAGATGGAGAAGGAAACTAGTCGGTGACTGGTGATGACACTTGGGTGGGGTTGGTCCTTAGTAGTAGGGTTTGTAGATGTAGCTTGACCACCTTACGGCTCCCTCCATAACCACACCAATGGAGGCAAGCAAGAAGGCGTCACGGTAAACCCCCGATGATAGGGTGCATCAAGTACATACTACCAACTCGGACAAGGACTTATCACGAGCACAATAAATGAAACATACAACAGCTTTACTTCTTGAACTGCAAATGTCATATATGTTATGTTTCTCTTTCTGCACTTATCAATTATGAAATGTGTACTAATGCTCCTTTGTTCTTGCAAGCTGTTCTTAATTCTTTTACTTTAAATATCTTGCCGAGCTTCTCGCTGACATATATTTCATGTGTTTATGAAATATATGTTAGGTTCAGAGACTGATTACTTTGCAGACCCCGCTTTTGAGGATCCTACCTTAGAGGTGGACCCCGCTGATCAGAGTTACGAGGACGCTGAGATCCTCCCTGCTGAAGACTAGAACTTCGTTGCAGTCTTTATCTATTTAGTTGTATTTGCTATTTTCCAGGTGTGTTTGCTTTCAGCAGATTGTACGGCCATGCTAGGCCTAAGTCGCTTTGTGTACTTTGCTGTAAAAAACGCTGGAATAAGTTTGTAATAAATATTTGTGATGTTTCTGAAACATTCGCGTGCAGGGACCTGCTTATTAAATAACGCTTATTGTGCTTAAGTCAAGGAAGGAAGGAAAAAAAATACTCCTTCCTTGCTTTAAGCACAAGCGGACCCGCTCACGTTCTCGCTCCCGTACATGGGAAGCGGGGCGTGACAGGTTTTAGTGGTGGCCCATGCAGGTCCTCTCCTCCTCTTGCACTCCGCGAGATACTTCAGAAACAGTACTAATATTATTACTAAACAGCTCGTTTAAATAAAGTTGTACACAAATGTTTACCTTTTCTGTTTACAGCAT
>JAULAV010002740.1:42500-60615 GCA_030789695.1 Scilla litardierei | reverse complement strand
TAAATGAGCTGGTATTTTCAGCAAAGGGACCAAAGAGCCTGGTAGGCTTACTGATATTTTGGGTATTTGTCATGTGCAATCTCTTTCCACTTATTTGGGCCTTTCGCTTTCAACTAAATATCCAAAAGCTTCAGTGTATGCAAGATTGATTGACAGGTGTAAGAGCAGGTTGCAGGGGTGGTCTTCTTCCCTTCTATCTATGTCAGGGCGTATTGAACTCGTCAGATCAGGTATCTATGGTATGATTGCTTTTTCGATACAAGCCTATCGCATTCCTAAGTCTATGTTGAATATACTCAATTCCATATGCAGGAAGTTTATTTGGGGGAATTCCTATACCTGGGCTTGGGATGACCTAAGTGCACCCAAACAGCTAGGAGGTGTGGGGCTTATGTGGTTCTCGAATCTTAATACGGCCTATGGGATCAAGTTAATATGGAATATGCTAACACATGATGGCATTTGGGCTACTTATATGAGAAGGCAGTATTTGGGCAGAACAGGGTTCTTTTTGGCTAAGGCTAATCCTATGCAATCAGGGACTTGGAAATATATGCTCCAATGCCGTGAATTCACTAAGAAGCTTACTAAACGCAATGTCAGAAATGGGGTCTCTACTCTCTTTTGGTATGATAATTGGCTTCCGTGTGGTCCGCTATGTAATATTTATGATGTTCCGATTGATGAGGAAACGAAAACAGTTAGTGAGTACTGGACGGCGGAGGGTTGGTTAGCAACTCCGTTCTCTTACCTGTTTTGTCTATCATAACTCCTATCTCATTGTGTCCTGGTGAGGACTCTTGGAATTGGTACTCTAAATCCCCCTCACTGCATGATGCCTGGGATGGATCTTATACTATCAGGCCTATCTTCCCTTACTACAAGGTGGTTTGGTATCAGTGGCACATACCCAAAATGGCCATTACACTGCTTTGTGATTTCCATAGGAAACTGCTGACACGGGACAAACTTGTCTAATTGGAAGTGCCTTCTTCCCCACGTTGTGTTCTATGTTCTGATAATGTTCATGAAAGTGTGGAACACATATTTTTTTGTTTCAATTTCACTAGTTACCTCCTTTGCAGGAGTTTCCTTAAGTTAGGGATTACCACTGAGCCACCTTCAACCCTACCAGGTGTGGGAGATTTATTTCTTGCTAGATATCATAAGGAGGATAACATGGGAGTTCTTGCAAAAACTGTTCTGGCTGCATTGATATGGCATATATGGAGAGAGAGAGAGAGAGAGAGAGAGAGAGAGAGAGAGAGAGAGAGGAGGATATTCGAATGGGAGATCAAGTTCCAGACTATTCTTTTGAGGATATAGCTATTGACATCAGAATTGCTATGAGGCACATGGAGTGGAGTTAGGATGCTGGAAATGGCCCTTTTCAAATTGGGGTCTGATAGTGTATAGTGTTGTATTTTGCATTTTTTTGTTGTAATTCATTGGGTTACTTGGAGTAGAGAAGGAGTTAAGTAGGGGCGGGGGGACGGCACCTGTGCCCTAACCCCGACTTACTAACTCTCTTCTGCTAGTACTAGAACCTTGTACATTTTGGTTGAGATCAATAAACAAACACGCATACTCTCCAAAAAAATTGTATGCATGTATGTATGTATGTGTATATATATGTATGTATGTATGTATATGTATGTATGTATGTATATGTATGTATGTATGTATATATATATGTATATATATATGTACTAGTCATAACCCGTGCCCGCGGGCACGGTTCATTAAGATTTTCCCTCACGAAATCTTTGTTCCCCAAGAAATTATTTCCACAGCCAAAATTGCGTGGAACAACAAATTAGCGTAAAAATATTTAGCGGCACCGACGCCTTCGGTGCGGAGCAACAAAATCGGCGCGGGCTCTTTCGACACAGAACAACAAATTAGCGTAAAAAAATCGGCGTAGGCTCCTTAGGCGCGAAACAACGAATTCAGGTAAAAAAAATTGGCACGAGCGCCTTTGGCATGGAACAACGAATGAGGGTAAAAAAATTGACAGGCGTCCGCGCCCGTCGGCGCCAGGAAATTATTCTCATCTTTTCCCCATGGGTCAAAGAGACGGTGAGCCCCACGTTGATGGAGAGATCATTCGATCTGCAGTAACATTCGATCTGCAGCATTAAGTGCAAGTTAATATTTTTCCCAAGAAACTTTCATTTCCCATAAAGTTTCATTTCCCCAATAACTTTCATTTCCCTAGAAATGTTTTTCCCTCCAAAATTTTCCACAAAATCTCATCTCAACCATTCATTTCTCAAGATTAAATCCCAGCCATCTTTCTATCAACCTGTTTGTCCTAGTCAGCTTGTCCTAGTCAGCCCTTGAATTCAAAAACAGTTGTGTTTTAATATATAAATTTTATGTTTACAACATCAATATCAGTAAATTATGATGTTTACAATTTGCTCTTCTTCCTTGAAAGTAATAGGTTTTATTAAATTAGTTATGCCCCCAGGGCAAAAAATTTCGTACAAACATATGCTAGAAGACATGCTTATTTAATGTGGATACCATGAACATATGTTAATCCCATCAAAAGACCAATTTGAAAAAGGTTGCAGCAGCTAATTCTTTAGTGAACATAAATTAAATTACATGGAAGAGAACTTAAACAAAATAGGATGTGACGGAAACAAATTCGAGAACCCATTGTAATTCTGAGAACATCACACAACTAAAATGGACAAAACCGAGAAAAAAAAATGCAATTATGCTCCTCTTTTTCTTGGCTCCGCCTCCGGCTTCTCGACAACCTCCGACTTTTCCTCCTCTGGTAGCTTCTTCCAATTAAGGGAACAAATCAAATTGGAAACCAATTGGATGCAATAAAGGAGCAAAAATGATGAGGGCGAAAAAAGCCATATATCATTGGAACAAATTAAGGGTACGCAAAAGTTAAGATAAATAATTTATCTCCAGAATTCCATATTATGTTGATATAAAAATTCTTTTGAAACCCTTTCAAAATCTGGACATTTGCAATAGAATCCACTGTTCCTACAATCTACCTGCATCATAATTTTCTCGCTAGCAACATCCCAGTCCCAATGTGGAGACATAAAGAAGGTTATTTTTGTGTGTAAAAAAATTGTCATCGCCAAACAAAAGAATAAACCGTTGGCAATTCACCGAACGGTATAAAAGCTTAAACCAGTTTATTCTTGCATTATCAATGTGCGATGAAACTGATACATTGCATGATCGATGTTTACATGTACCAAAAGCTCATGTAATTTGATCTCGGGAGAATCCGGGGTCGGAAAAATTAATAAATCCACGTGCGATCTCCCCACAGAAAACAAATTTAAATTAAGGATCAGTGACTTGCCATGCGAGCGCATGTGACATGGCAAAGGTCTGAGCAACACAAAGTAAATATTGAGCATACCATGATCTCCCTTTGTCTCTCTCACGGTTCATCGATTCAATACCCAAAAACAAAGAGTTTTCAACCGATCATCGTAATTCAAGAAAAGCGTCTTCACCAAATCAACAAAATCCTCCTTGTCCCATCGCCCACTCGTCAATTTCAACAACGAAACCGAGTTCTCCTTCGGGCACAAATTTGTTACAAAAGCAATCAATCCCCAGATGTAACCAAATCAATATAAACGTGAAGAACAATACAGATGATAAAAATAACCTCAAGATCTTTAGAGATAGATTACCTGCAAAAATCTTTAAAAATGTTTAATAGATCTGACAGATCTAACCAAAAAGTGAAACAAAAAAGCTAAATGGATATTGATATTGATGGTAGATAAAAGAAAAAAATAAAAGGCTTTTATCTGCCATCAATATTTTTTTTCTTTTTATTTCTCAGATCAACCCACAATTTAGATATTGATGGCACAATTGATCTGGACACAACCAAAAATAAAATCGCGATCTTTGGGAAAACCGACGGTGTGCCTTAAGCTTTGAATGATGCAATTGATCTTTGGTCTTGATCTTTGGGAGAATCGACGAGGATAACCGGCGGTCGCCTGTGGGTAGGGGGAGAAAATGTTTGCGACGGCGGCCCGAATGATGTCGACGGCGGCGAAGAAAGGGAAGCTTTGCACCAAAATGATGGATATGTAATTCTATGATTAAATCCATTGCCACGGTCCGAAACATCCCCACATGAAATTAGATGCTTGCCATCCAAAATGAAGGAACAGAAATAAATGAAAATGATTCTAACAAATAAAAAAGCAAAAACAATCAAGAGACCAAATTCTCTACATATACCTTTCAATGGAGAGAAGATACTGTAATCGGGCTTCTTACTGGACTTAACCTTGAGACTTAGCAGCAGGGATAAACACTGTAATTGGCAATCATAAATTTGACCCCTGAAAGAAATTAAATTGACACTATAATTGCAATGTGAATGATATTCAATTGTTTAACTATATATAGGAAGAAGAAATCTTCAGATACAAATTAGTACACAAACGAATTCTGCTATATGACCATTAATCCCAAAAAGTAATTCAAAAATCAACCATGCTACCTAGCTAGCTATATCTATATGAGCTTCATCATCGCAAGTCTCCCAATTGCTTTAATTTATACTACCACGATGCCACACCTCTCCGAGAAACGTCTTGGCAGTGGCGGTTCCGTAATCATCTGCGTCAGAGAATCCGAAGACTCCACGACGGAGAATCCCAATCCTCGGTTGCCGTTCGCTTCCAAGCTCCCCATGACCGCCATTATCAGCTACCGGTACGCGAAAAAGAATTGCTTTATCAACGCTTCAATCACCTTAAGAGCCTGTAACAAATGCGATAATATTGGGAAGGAGAGACTACGGACCTCCCATGATCTTCGTCGTTCAGAGGCTCGCCGAGACCTGCATGGGCTTGTGCTGCGCCATAGCCGTTGAGCTGCTGCTGCAACCAAAGAGGGTTTTGACTCTGGCGAGGGCTCGGCTTTCTGAGAGCCTCGGCATGCTTCGCTCTGGACCTTAGCAAATGCAATAATATTGGGAAGGAGAGACTACGAACCTCATTGACCCAAGTTACAGGAAATTTTTGTGTGGCTCCCAATGACCCAAGTTACAACCGAATTTGTTGTTCCCAATTTTTGTGCTTCTCTTCATTCTGTAGTCTTATTGCTTCAGTTGATTACATGCGTCATGACATTTTTTGTTGCAAGATTAAATCTTGGCACTCAGATCCGAGGCAGATTAATTTGGAAGATGGAGGAGGGGGAGGGAAGAGAGAGAAGAGCGAGATCTGAGATTGCGAGATCTGAGGTTGCGAGATCTGACAATTTTCAGATTCTACATTCAGGTCGACAAGCGCTCGGACTCATGGGATGGCGCTAGGGACGGTCTATGGGGTGCTAGGATCGTTCATCTCTCACAGGTACAGGCCGGTGGGCAGATTCACGGCGACGATCTCCGCCGCGATAATATTGGGAAGGAGAGACTACAGACCTCCCATGATCTTCTCCGTTCAGAGGGTCACCGAGACCTGCATGGGATTGTGCTGCGCCGTAGCCGTTAAGCTGCTGCTGCAGCCGAAGAGGGTTTCGACTCTGGCGAGGGCTCGGCTTTCTGAGAGCCTCGGCATGCTTCGCGAGTGCTTGGACGCATTGGGAAAGGGTGAATGAACTGAAGAAATCTGACCTGGCACTCAGATCCGAGGCAGGTTAAATTGGAAGATGAAGGGGGAGAGGGGAGAGAGGGAAGAGCGAGATCTGAGGTTGCGAGATCTGACAATTTTCAATTCGCCTGCGTTCTATCAACCAGTTGCTAGATCTGAGGTTTTTAGGGGTGAGGCGATGAAGGAGAGGGGGAGAGAGAGAGAGAGAACAGACGGTTGCCTTCTCCTCTTGATTACCTTCTTCTCCTCTTGAAGCATAATCAAATGGCAATGACTGTTGCTATTCCCAAAAAAAGCCTCTTGCTCTCCCCCAAAAGCAGACTTGCTTTCCCACGTAAAATGGCAGGTTAAAAAAGAAATGGGACCCTCAAAAACTCAAAAATACAAACCATTCATCTCAATTTTTAATCCCAACCGTTCATCATCTAAGATTAAATCATGGCCCTCTTTCTATCAACCGGTTTGTCCTAGTCAGCTTGTCCTAGTCAGCCCTAGGATTCAAAAATCACTGTCAAATGATAATAGATGTATGTGTGTGTGTGTGTATATATATATATATATATATATATTTTTACAACCCAGAAAAATCTCCAACCCCCTCCCCCGTCTTCGACATAGGAAGGTAAGGCGAGAGCCCTGGCGAGACTATGTAAACTGGGGGAAAACCACCGTGCCCTCAACGCCCCCCCCCCCCCCGGGTAAGTCCGAGAGGGGAGATGTAGCCCAGGGGAGAGAGAGAGAGAGAGAGAGAGAGAGAGAGAGAGAGAGAGAGAGAGAGAGAGATATATATATATATATATATATATATATATATATATATATATATATATATATATATATAGTAAGAGAGAGAGAGATAAATATATATACATATATATATATATATATATATCTCTCTCTCTCTCTCTCTCTCTCTCTTACTACATCATTTCACACAATCATATTTATAGTATGCATAGACAAATAATTACTCTATATATACCATCATACACTCTTGTACATCAAAATATACATCCACCTAGTTATACAAGCAAACCAACACATATTTCACGAATTTATTCATACACCAATACTTATACACACAGATAATATGCCTTACAAATAGATTTACACATCATATACTATCTAATGCTCAATCCGTATAAACAACATTTCTATATATACACATCATAGTTCATCCATATAAAAACACTTACACCATGACTTATAAGGATACACATAAGTAGTCATACAAGTATCTATAATGTAGCTTACATCCGGATATAGATATAGATACCTGCCTATAGGAATACATGCCAATATACATACAATACTTATATATCTATGCAAACACATAACCACCCACACATATATGTAAATATACAAACAACTACATATACTTACCCTCAGGTACCTTGGGTCTCTTAATACCAAGGTTTTATCCTAAGGCTGATCACCTACCCACCTTATGACACAACTACCCCTATGGAACATTACACGTACTATACTTACACATGCTGCAGTGCAAAGACCTGCATAGGACACCACCTGTCACGACCCGCTTACCCGGATACCCGATAAGTACGAATCCGTATCAGGTATTCCTGAAACTACAGGTGTGAAAAAGAAAAACGAGGAGAGAGAAGAGAAGTACTGCTCGGAATAGAAAACTCTGCAGGCCACTATGCACGTGCTCAGAAGTATAGACAATGCTCTAACCAAACCCACAACATAGACAACATATGAACAACATAGAAATAATCAAAAGAAAATAATGGAAACTGATTGATTTTATTGATACATCAACAATATTATATCATATCTTTCTTTACAGCATCACCATGTACAAAAACCTCATATACATCACCTTACCATTTCTCACCAAACAAACCCCAAAAGGTACAACACACTCTCACTCCCATCTCACTCACCAACCACATTCTCAAGTATACAACCTTCACATAAGCTTCATTACACCAACTTCTTGACACTGCTCTTGCTATCAAACCAAACCTGAAACCACAAGGTGGGACATGTCACAGCGTGACCTAGTAGAAAATCTAACTAACCTAGGTAGGGACCAGTCTCAGGGTTGCTCAAAATTACAAGAGGACTACCTATCTAAGAAGGGTTGTCTACAAAAAGTACGGTCATAGAGATTATGAAATTATTTATACCCTAATATGCATGTACTGAAAAGAGAACTTGAAGAATATGCATAAGTAGCCATAACATGACATTCAAGTGTGGAAAATAAGCATATGAACATGTTACCTTAGGGTAGTGGCATTAAAATGAAAAGAGGTGTAGATCAACATGAGATAGCAACATTAAAGTAAACAGAAGAACAAATAGGGATAAGTTGACAACATTGATAATTTAAAAGACAATCACTTTAAGTTATCAATTCACATGTTTGGAAACCCGTGTAAATAATAGGACACTTAATGAGTAGGACTTCACCCAGGGTGGGTGAAAAGTGGTACTCAACCAGCGACACGAGCACTGGAGCGACCTCTTGTAACTCCCAACCCGAACGGGGCAAGGTACGGGAGTGAGACCAATCTATCATCTCGGTTTTTATTGGGACAAATGGAGCAAACCATCAATTACCGCATGGTGCATCACGAGTACACCACCGGCCTCCCTAACTCTAGTCAACTCCCCCTTCCAGGAGTGACAAAGCGAGTGAGAAACTGTCATCTGTCCATCCTTAAGACCTACTCTTTACACATGCCCCCCAAACCCACATCTAAAGCTTCACCCATTTTAGAATAGATTGAAGACTCCAGATTCTTATTACTCTTCCTCGCTCTCAATTTATAGAACAATTCATCATTTATTGCATTCATTTCCATGGTCTTGTTTACCGGACATCTTTATATTTCTCAGCAAATTTTACCGATGTCGTGATTTAACGACCATCGCATTCTTTTCAAAACAACATTATATGATTCCATTCGCCACATAATGACATTAACACAATCCACATGTGATGACAACATAACTATGGAATGGCGAATATCATATAGCAAGATTATGTCTAATGACAACATGGATAACAATAACACATGGAGAATGCTTAACATGAAAGCCTACAACATGAACTTATTCAAAACATGGAGCATGGCGTAACATAATAATCTCCTAACATAACAAGCTAATAATATAAAGCCAAAAGAGACTATTAGCATAATTTATAGTAATATCAACATTTAAAGAGGTATAACCAGTGTTCTAAAAATCGGCCTGGGCGGTCGCCTAGGCGGCGCCTAGGCGCTAGGCGGCCAGTAAACGCTCCGACTATGGCCTGGGTGGTCAATCTGGGCGTTTTTGGGATTAATCAGCCGCCTAAGCATTCTGGGCGGTGTCTGGGTGCTCTGGGCGGTTCCCAGGCGATTCCTGAGCGGTTCCTAGGCAGTTCCTGGGCGGTGTCTAGGTGTTTTTGGTAAATGGCTTAATTGCCCTAGAGTATCTTTTAAATTTTATTTTGTTGCACACAAATACTCTAAAGTATGTGAACTGGATTTGATTTAGTATGTATTAAATATTTGATGTATTTTAAATAATATATATATATATATATATAAACATAATATATTATATAAAAATAAATAAAATAATTAAAAAATATAAATCCGCCTAGGCCGATTAATCCCCGATTAATCCCGGATTAATGCTCTGGGCGCTAGGCGCTAGCAAACCGAATGCCTAGCACCTAGCGTTTTTACAACCTTGGGTATAACATGAATATGTGCACCAATATGGTAACCACTCAATAGTCCAGATTCTTTTTTTGTCACTTGATAGTCACAAACTGAGCAAATATGTCACAAATTTTACATATAACATGACATTTTCATCCTAGTGAAAGTTGTAGATATGGATGTTGGGGTTTCACTGATAAACTTTCAAGCAAAAATACAAACATTGTGATTTATGGCGATTTATTTGGTGAAACATGTCATATCTGTTTTTAGGCAGAATTTGTGTACTTTAAACATCACAGTTTTAAGACATATTGTAGGTAGATTTATGAAATTGTGTCCTAGGTGAAAGTTGTAAATAATGAAGTCAGCTTTCAAAATTGTGCAGGAACACCAAATTTCATGAACTGTAGAGGGAGTTATAGCTATTCTACTGAAGGGTGTCAAAACAGCAATTGACCCAATTTCCTCCTAATTTCTGAACTAACCATACGACATAATATATATAGTTATGGTATAGAATTTCATGAACTATATGGCTATATTTTACTCAGATTTTATTTCGAAGTAAAATTAACAGATATTCACAGTTCAAGTAGAGTGCAATGTGCTGGAAAATGAAAGACAGATTGCAACAACTTGATTCCTACTTAAATATTAGAATTTCCTACACAATTCTAAGAGTAGGACGTAACTAGGATTGTTAGAGAATCCTACTAAAGTGTTAGAAATTCTACAAGAACAATCCTAAAACTAATCCCACCATAAGTGTTAGAAATCATACCTTACACTAGTCATCCTTAAAAATCTTTGGCCCTTCTTAGTCCTTGAAGAACTTGAAGCTTTTCCTTAAGCACTTTCTTCTCCTCCAAGGCTCATTCCTTTAAGCTCCAAAAGTCAGGTGGAAGAGGTTGGAGTGGTGGTTGGATTGGAGGAGGAGGAGGAGAGGGTGGTGGATTATGTGGTGGGAGAGGTGGAGCAAAAAGGAAGGAGAGGGGGAGAGAGAGGATGAAAGCTTGATATATATTTTTTCTATTCTTTCATTTTTCCTTCAAATTTTCTCCTTTTAAAACTATGCACAAGCTTAGTCATTCCCTAAAATCCTCTCCACATGCCATGTAGCTTAGGGTTAGGTGAGAGTCATCCTTCTAATGACACATAAGTGTGGGTTATGTGAGAATTAATCTCCAAATGCCACCTAGCAAGGAGGAGGTGACATGGCATGACAAATTAGGAATTAATTTCTAAATAAATGAGAATACATGAATTAATACACCATACCATCCTAATACATAGTATTTTATCCAAATCTTCATTTATATAATTCTAATGATGTTCTAAAATTATTTTAAAAATAATTTACTTATTAGAAAATTATTGAAAATTCATGAAAATACCTAATAATCTCATACGTACAAATACATCAAAAAATACGTAAATTATACTCATATATACGGAGACGGGATATTACAAAAATGTATGTGGTTGAAGTGCCTTTAGCCACGACGCTATCAACCACTGACATTCAGCCATGGAATTTTCTTTTGTCCATGGCTAAAGGTGTTCATCGACGAATTTTGGGGCTTCAGTCATGGATTTGTTCGTGGCTAAAACCCATATAGGTACTACTGCAAGATAGAATGTCCAAACTGCCCTCTTAATGTCTCCCCCAACGGGTGATCAATGGGTAACTCAATTAGATCATTGGAAGCTGGATTCGACTCATGTACATCAGGAGTCAACTAGGAATCGACTCTCCTGAACACAGGAGTCGACTACTAATCAATAGCCTGAAACCACTTTGAAGCTCATATGCTCCTTGAGCCTACTCTTATACACTTGGGAGTCGACTTCCTTCTCATACATGGTAATGTATCTCGAGGAGTGGAATACAGTCTCCAAATAATTTCAAAAAAAATTCAAAATTTTTTTCAAAAATACTTTTATGCAGTAAATATGTTTTTTTAAGTGTGTGTGGTGCTTCAAAATTAAAGGCATACATAAATTCTAAGGACACATATTCAAATAAAAAATACATCAAAAATTTACACTTGATGTAGCTTGAAGTCCATCATTTCCATGCATTAGAATCTTGAGCTCTTGTGCCTTTGAATGATCTTCCTCCACAGTTCATCTTTGACCAATGTTCCATATTGACTGTCTTCAATTTCTTGATTAAGTTCATTGGTCAACATTCTTCCTTTTGCATTTGACTCATTTATATGAAATTTTCTTTTAATTCCTACACACTTAATGAACGTGATTAGTACATTCATTTGTTTGATCATCATCAAAACTACACTTTGGGTGTTCGATATCCAACAAAACCAACTCTTACAATTTGATCTCTTAACTCCTCACTATACATCCATGCCTTCATGTTATCAAGATTTAGAGTATCCTAACTGTAGATCATGATGCTGACAGACATTGTGTATCACTCGAGCAATGATAGAAGCAGTATCATCGTCGTATACACTACCTCTATAATGAATCCAATGGCCCTCATTTTCATCACTAATGTATTGATTGTAGGGGTGGGCAGAAAGCCCGGTTCCGTTTTCTAACCCGTTTCCGTACCCGGATCCGATTCCGAATATTTGGTAAATTCGGAATCGGGGTCAGAATCGGGTCAAAAATTGACAATCGAAATGATTCGAAATCGAAAACCAGATCTTACCCTTGAAACCACATTCCCATCCGATTCTGATTACTTTGCTCATTATACTTGGCCCAAATAACCTATTTAAACAACGTAATTTGCTTTTCTTCTTCCGATGTGGGATTAAACACAAAGGAGAACATGGGGCAACGCACGTAGGAGAAAGCTCTGCATGGGCTGTACGAATTAGTCCCACATCGGGCAAACTATAGAAAGAATAGTACTAAAAGATACATGGTCGGTAACCATGTGTTGCAGTTGGGCTTTGGCACACATGCTCATGGCAACAGCCACATGGGCTTTGTAAAATAAAGCTCGGCCCCTTTCGCCCAAATAACCAATTTAAACATTATGATTTTCTTTCTTCTAACCTATGTGTGACTAAACAAGGGACTGGCCGGTGCTCGTAGGAGAGAGCGAGCAATTCATGGGCACAGTATAATAGTCCCACATCGGGGAAATTACAGAAAGAAGTGTGATATAAGTTAGTGAGTGGGTGATCATCCTACAAAATTGGGCTTGGGCCGGGCGCCTTGTGAGTGCATGAGCGGTACATGCTCATTGACCTAATCGGAATTGGGTTTTGTGTAAGCATCCAATTACATATTCGGCACGGTTCAGAACCGCTCTGATTGATCGGAATCGGATTTCAGATTATTTTTTGACCGTCTGAATTAAACTGATTCGGATTTGGATTTGTCTAAAAAAATTCGGGTTTACCCGATGCCCACCCCTAATTGATGGTATCTAGAAGACCCTTAAATGAGGTCACATCTTGGATCTTGAAAGTAAGAAAAGTCTTTAATAAGATCAACTTTGTTGGTCAGTGACTTTTTCAGATACAGCTTTCCTAGCTTCTTCCATAGTCTATTGGCTATAGTCTCCTCAGACACATGATAAATCATTTTGTCTCATAACCTAGGCTCCATGGTTGTCATAGCCGAATCATCCATCTCCATATTTTCCTTCTATCATATCTACTGCTAAGGTATCTGTATGATATATTATCATATATATATATATATATATATATATATATATATATATATATATATGTATGTATGTATGTATGTATGTATGTATGTATGTATATGTATATATATATGTGTGTATGTATGTATATGTATATATATATATATCATCATTCCTCAAGGTTGCCTTCACTTGTACAGCCTACCTTGAAATTTTCCTTACCATTGATCTTATCAATTTTGTATAGTGCTCCTCGAACTGTCAAATATGAACATCTCGTACACGATTCAAACCAATTGATCCACTAGTTTCATGTACTCTTTATAGAAGAACTCAATACAATTTCCTTAGATTTGATTTATAAACCTTGCTCTAATATCTATTGCTAGGCTCTGATACAAACAATTGGGCATATATGGCCACTATATATGCTTATCAAGTAGACAGGCGCATCATGAAATTCTTAGAATCATCGAACTAATGAGTAAGCTAATGAATTTCTTTATAAAACCTGTAACACAAGCAATATATGAAAAGTAAATGTAAAAAAAGTAAAGTATGGACCTGATACCAAGTTTTATACTAGTCACATCCAATTCTTAGTGTACGTCGATATCATTAATGTTCACTTGCCCTGGATTACAAAGCATGACACTTGATTCGAAGGAAATCAAGCCTCATATGAATTCAGAGAAGACAACCTAAAGGAAGAAATTAACCTTGGATTTCAAACAACCCACAAATATCATTATTTTTGTTCTTTGAAGATGTCTCAGGATCCATAAAAATAACATCTAAAATTTTGCATCATGGAGGAACCCTAGCCGAAACACCCTTAAATAGCATTTAAAGAACCCAAGACATGCTATAGTATCGAATCCAACCCAGACCCGGAATCCATCCCGGTTCCATGCCCACATCAATTGCTACTGCCACCACCTCAAATTCTAGTAGTTTGATCAAAGCGGGGCGTGCTCCTAGGTTGCTTCGTGGCGCGCATCGCTATCGCCTATGCCTCGATCGTAATGCCATGCATGCACGTCGATTGGGCCGTGCAAAACGTGCTTATGCATCGTGTGTTGGCAATGCCCAGCGGGCTGCAAGCCGTGGGCCCGTCCAATGAGCTTCACTGTTCCAATTATTAGGCCGTAGGAAATTCACCGATTTTGCATGTTGCTGGCCGCATTGTGCATTGTGTTGGCCAAGATAAAATTTCGATAGAAATCAAATTTTGGACTTTATAAACTCGGTATTTCGGGCTCCAAAAAAACCCCCAAAAAAACCTTCAAAATGTTATAGGATAATTGGATTCAAGAGATAGAGAGAGAAGCTTTCATAGCCAAAGGAATGAGTAACCATGGCCATAGGCCATGGTTCTCTATATATTGATATAGGGGAGGAGATGAAAGGCCTAAAGGAGACCAAGAGTCCCCATTACTCATAGTAATGGGGACTAATGATAGTGGGTAATGAAGGAGGGGAGGCCAAAGGCCTCCCTCATTCATAACACTCCCCCTTACCTATTCATCACTTTGGTCTCAGCATTAGAGGCAAAGAGGGGTGGATACTTCTGGATCCAGAGAAAGAGTGTTTGCCTCGTTAAAACCTTAGCTGTGAAAAACCCAGTGGGAAAAATCCAACAGCTTAAGGGAAAAGAGTGCAACCCACAGGTTACTCCCCCTGATCCGTACAAGCTTCAGGCTTGCAGGTCTTTCAGTTGTCGCATGCCAATGTTCTTTACAAGTTTTACAAAAATACATTTGGGCAAAGACTTAGTAAAAAGATCAGCTAAGTTATTGCAGGACTGTATCTGCTGAACTTCGATCTGCTTGTCCTCCTTTAGCTCATGTGTCCAGAAAAACTTTGGAGATATGTGCTTCGTCCTGTCGCCCTTGATGTAGCCTTTTTGAAGTTGAGCAATGCATGCAGCGTTATCTTCAAACAGAACTGTAGGCTCCAAATCACCGGTCTTCAGGCCAGTAGATTGAAGAATGTGTTGGATGACGGATCGTAGCCAATAACACTCTCTGCTTGCTTCGTGGATCGCAATGAGCTCTGAATGGTTGGATGATGTAGCTGTTGTGGTTTGCTTCACCGATCTCCAGGAGATAGCAGTATCTCCGTAGGTAAAAACAAAGCCAGTTTGGGATTTTGCCGTGTGCGGATCAGAGAGATAACCTGCATCAGCATAACCAAACAATTTGGGGGAGGCACCTCTCTGGTAGTAAAGTCTAAGATCAATGGATCCCTGAAGGTATCGCAGAAGATTCTTTACTCCGTTCTAGTGGCGCTTTGTGGGCGCTGCACTGTGTCTGGCTAGTAGATTAACTGTAAACGCTATATCGGGACGCGTACAGTTAGCCAGATATAGAAGTGCTCCAATGGCACTGAGGTAGGGTACTTCAGGACCCAGTATCTCCTCCCCATCTTCCAGAGGCCGGAAGGGGTCCTTATGTACATCCAGTGATCGTACGACCATATGGGTACCTAAAGGATGACATTTATCCATATGAAACTTGCGTAGAAGTTTCTTTGTATAATTAGATTGGTGTAATAGGATTCCACCTCTTAGGTGTTCTATCTGTAAGCCAAGACAATACTTTGTTTTGCCTAGGTCTTTCATTTCAAAAGTATGTTTAAGGCTTTCAGATATCTCTTTGATCTCTGCAGGAGATCCTATGAGATTTAAGTCATCTACATAAACAGCTATGATGACGAATCATGTTCCCGTTCTTTTGATAAAGATACACGGGCAGACTTCGTTATTCGTGAATTCTTGCTGTGCAAGGAAATCACTAAGTCTGTTATACCACATCTTTCCCGATTGTTTTAGACCATATAATGATCTATGTAGCCTTACAGAGAATACGTCCCGAGGTATCTCTTTCATCTCTGGGGGTAGATTAAACCCATCAGGAAGTCTCATATAGATATTTTTATCTATATCGCCATATAGATATGCAGTCACAACGTCCATGAGCTGCATTTCTAGGCTTTCCAGAGAAGTTAGGCTGATTAAAAATCGGAAGGTGATCGAATCCATGACCGGAGAATACGTATCTTCGTAATCAATCCCCGGTCTTTGGAAAAATCCCTGGGCTACAAGGCGTGCCTTATAGCGAACGATCACATTATTTTCATCTCTTTTTCTTATGAAAACCCACTTATATCCCACAGGTTTTACACCTACTGGTGTTTGGACTACTGGTCCAAAGAATTTGCGTTTCAAGAGTGAGTCCAGCTCTACTCTTATTGCCTCGTCCCACTTTGGCCAATCCTCTCTGCGTTTACATTCCGCTAGAGATCGTGGTTCGACGTCATCGTCATATTCAGTGACGTGAACGGCAATATCGAATGCAAAATCGTCGACGACGACTATGCTATTTCTGTCCAGTACTTCTCCAGTACGTACAAAATTTAATGATGTTTCTCCTATTGTTTCCTCTGCTGGGGAAATCAGGAGGGGAGAAGTAGCTGGTCTGAGCTCAGCATCCTGTGGAGGGATAATCTTAGTATCACCAGGAGTCTTCCTCTTTCGAGGAACTTTATCTTTTGAACCTGGTGGGCGTCCTCTTTTCATTTGAGGTACAGCCAATTTTGCTGCCGGTGGATTGCATCCATCTATGGGGATGTCAATCCTAGCTGGCGTATTGGCAGCAGGGACGTGTGAACGGACAATCTTCTGGTTATCTGTGAATTTATCCGGTAAAAGATGTACTGTATTCTGGATGTGAAGGATCTTCAGGATCTCATCTTCACACAGATTAGTACGTGGATCATATAGGGACAAAGACTTCTGGTCCCAACTAATGGTCTCAGAAGCTTCTGGCTTCTTAGACTGTGTGCCCAGTTTTGGAAAAATTTTCTCATTAAATTCACAGTCTGCAAAACGTGCCTTGAATGCGTCACCCGTCAAGGGTACAAGGTATCTGATAATAGAGGGCGAATCAAACCCAAAATATATACCTAGACGACGTTGAGGACCCATTTTGGTCCTCTGACGTGGTGCTATTGGGACATATACCACACAACCAAACACTCTCAAATGAGAGATATCCGGAGATGCGCCATATGTTAGTTGCATCGGGGATAAAGTGTGACCTCCAGAGGGTCTTATCCTAATAGGTGATGCGGCATGTAAAATAGCATGCCCCCAAGCATCCACAGGCAACTGGGATTGCATAAGCAATGGACGTGCAATCCATTGGAGTCTCTTTATAAGAGACTCAGCTAATCCATTTTGGGTGTGAACATGTGCTACCGGATGATCAACTTCAATACCCGTTGCCCGGCAATAGTCTTCGAAGACCTGTGAAGTAAATTCTCCCGCATTATCAAGACGTAGTTTCTTGATATGGTTATCGGGGAAATGAGCACGCAACCTTATTATTTGTGCCAATAGCTTTGGAAAATCTAGGTTGCGAGTGGACAAGAGGCACACATAAGACCATTTGGTTGATGCATCAATCAGTACCATGAAGTACCGAAATAGGCCACTTGCGGGGTGAATAGGCCCGCAAATGTCGCCATGTATTCTCTCAAGGAAACCAGGAGACACTAATCCCACTTTCAGGAGGGATGGTCTCGTTATTAGTTTTCCCTTGAAACAAGGGAGACATGGAAATTAACCCTTTTGAAGAATCTTCATGTTCTTCAATTTGTGTCCACGGGATTCAGTGATGATGCGGCGCATCATTGCTTTTCCAGGGTGACCAAGTCTATTGTGCCAGAGTTGGAACTCTGGCGGTGATTGGCACGGCTGGTGCTCCATCATATTGGCTTCTATTGGTTGAATGTATGTTTGGTATAGACCCGACGGGAGTCCCTTGAATCGCTCGCAGATGATCTTCCGGTCATCTTTTTGACGAGTTACAATTAGATATTCAACCTTATTTTCATCTCTGGTCTCTAAGTGATATCCGTTTAAACGGAAATCCTTGAAACTTACGAGATTTCTATTTGATTTAGGAGATAATAATGCGTTATTTATTTGAAGTCTTGTGTTATTTGGGATCAATATAATTGCTTCACCAGTTCCTTCGATTATTTGGGACAGTCCTGAAATTGTGATAACAGGACCGTCATATTTGTTTACGCTATTATAATAGCAATGATCGCAAAGGATTGTGTGCGTCGAGGCACTGTCCACTAGGCACTCAGACTTCATCTATATAAGCAAA
>JAULAV010002740.1:22500-37500 GCA_030789695.1 Scilla litardierei | reverse complement strand
AGAGAAATAAATGAATTCCAAAAATCTTGGGCAAATCCAAAGAGGGCTTTCATGTACGTTCATCACAGAATATTTCTAGGTCCCAATACACCCAATGCCAGATGGCCGCCAAAAAGCACAAGCCGGAAAACACAATATGTGCCCCTGCCACGCCTTCATAACTCCAAATACCCGGATTCGTTATAGTTCCTCCTGAAATACTCCAACCACCCCACGAATTCAAGAAAAGACTTCATTTTTGAGGTATTATGTCAAAATAGTGTATGTGATAAAAAATAGGCAATTCATTTCCTTTTTACAAAAAAATAATCTAGGAGATTGTGTAATGCTTACTCTCAAACTCTTTGTTTACACAGTAGTGATATTTTTTGTTTCTCTCTTCATATTCGGATTCTTATCTAACGATCCGGGCCGTAATCCTGGGCGCGAGGAAAAAAAAGATTTTGAGTTTTTCTTTAATTTTTTTTTATATATTCCATACAGTTCCTTATGATGAAAAAATTAAAGGATCAAAATCTTTTTTTTTTCAAATTCGAAAGTCTGAAATGATCATAGGGAACGGAGAGAGAGGGATTCGAACCAATTTGGTCCCGAGGTAAGGAATTCCTGTAATAACTAAATTTTGTATGCCTGTTACATGAAATGCGCCAAAGCCAAAGCAAGCCAACCCTGAGACATGAAATATTTCAGGATCTTCTGTTGATTCTTCTTCGTTTTCTTCTTCCTCTTCTTCTAAATCATCTGCCAATTTGTATGACCACCGAGAAACTCTTTTACTTATTTCTTCCATTACAATAGATTTCTTTCTAATTGTTGTTAGATCGTTTGGAGCAGTTGTAATTACATCGAATACAAATTTCTCTAAAGTAGCTCCGGGCTGGGGGACTACATCGCTTATGGGAGTCGCAATGGCTTTATTTGCGATATTCCTATCTATTATTTTGGAAATTTATAATTCTTCCGTTTTACTGGATGGAATTTCAATGAGTTAGGTTAATAAGAACTATGAAGCCCTAGTTTTTCAATCAAAAAATGACTTAAGACTCGGATTTATAGACCATTCTGGTAGTTCGACTGTGAAATTTCTTTGTTTCGGTATTTCCGGAATATGAGCGTGTGACTTGTTATAATTGATCCTATTGATAATACAGAGAATGGTCCTGTCATCTCTATCAAGATGATTCTACTCCGTCGGATATTTATTCTAATATCTGGAACACGGAATATATAGAATAGATCAAGAAAAGAAATATATGAACTATGATTCATACTCACTATTCAGACCTCGCAACCGGACCCCCAAAAAAATTTCAGATGGGTATTTCCTATCCTAAATCAAACGATTTTTCTTTCTTTAGATCTTGGGGTGAGTCATTACATCCACTCATTAAATAAGTGATGATCAAACGGTTTTTACTCAGAGAACCTTTGAATTTAGCTTAGGGCTAAATCATCGTGGTTTTAGTATGAATCTGAGGTTTTAATTGATTCATAGGGTCTCAACAAGAGAATTCCTATCATTATCATATAGTAAAACAAGAGTCGATCCACATTACGCACAAAAAAAACAACAAATTAAATAACAAACAAAAATAGGAAAGAGAAGATTCAAGAGGCCTGTAACGATCAACATAAAGAAAGACGAATGAGCTAACTTGATATTTTTTGGCATTATCATCACAAAGAAAAGATTCCGGATTTTTTTTTACTTCCTATTTTCGGGACAAATCGAATCAAATTAAGTGGCTAAGAAGTTTTGAGCTTTCTATATTACATATCCGTTGAAATCAGTATTTGTGTGTTTCTGTTTGAGCTGTATGAGATGAAATTCTCATATACGGTTCTCGGGGGGGAGTCCTTTTGGATTACCTATCTCAATAAAGTATATGATTGGTTCGAGGAACGTCTCGAGATTCAAGCGATTGCAGATGATATAACAAGTAAATATGTTCCTCCTCATGTCAACATATTTTATTGTCTAGGGGGTATTACACTTACTTGTTTTTTAGTACAAGTAGCTACGGGTTTTGCTATGACTTTTTATTATCGTCCAACCGTTACGGAGGCTTTTTCCTCTGTTCAATACATAATGACCGAGGCTAACTTCGGTTGGTTAATTCGATCAGTTCATCGATGGTCAGCAAGTATGATGGTTCTAATGATGATTCTGCACGTATTTCGTGTGTATCTTACAGGCGGGTTTAAAAAACCCCGTGAATTAACTTTGGTTACAGGTGTGGTTCTGGCTGTATTGACAGCATCTTTTGGTGTAACTGGTTATTCCTTACCTCGGGACCAAATTGGTTATTGGGCAGTCAAAATCGTGACAGGCGTACCTGAAGCTATTCCTGTAATAGGATCGCCTTTGGTAGAGTTATTACGTGGAAGTGCTAGTGTGGGCCAATCCACCTTGACCCGTTTTTATAGTTTACACACTTTTGTATTGCCTCTTCTTACTGCTGTATTTATGTTAATGCACTTCCTAATGATACGTAAACAAGGTATTTCGGGTCCTTTATAGAGTATAGAGAAGATAGATCATAAATAGTTGGAATTTTTCATATATCATATCGGGGAGGATCGATAGTATTTCATTGCTACAAATATGGATTATTGAAAAAAATAAGACATGTTATTTGGATACTTCTCTTCAACTCCGAAGTATTGTGTTTTTTATTTGATACGAATAGTTGAAGTGAATTCTCCGAAGAGAGGATGGATTATGGGAGTGTGTGACTTGAACTATTGATTGGGCCATGCCGATATATGATTTTATCCGCCACGTTGGAATTCACAACCAAACGTGTCTCCGCATCCAACCACCGCGTAAATCCCCCTATGTAGCATAGGACAGGCCGGTTTGCTTAAGGAGAATCTTTTCTATGATCATACCCGAATTATGTCATGCATGAACAGGCTCCGTAAGATCCCGTAGAATAGAATAAAATAAGTAATGTGGCACCATCCAATGTTCTATCTATTCCACTTACTTATTTATAGTATGGAAATGCATTCAAAAGATTTCTGAGAGTTGTTTCATGGATCCGCAAGAGAGTACTTGGGTTCTCCCAATAAATAAAAAGCGTATCATGCCTGAATCGAACCGGGGTTCGCGGTGGTGGAGGAACCAGATCGGAAAAAAGAGGGATTCTAGTTGTAAGATAGCTAATGAAACCGTAGCTGGAATTGAGATCTCATTCAAAGAGAAAGATAGCAAATATCTGGAGTTTCTTTTTTTATCCTATACGGATGATCCGATCCGCAAGGACCATGATTGGGAATTGTTTGATCGTCTTTCTCCGAGGAAGAAGCGAAACATAATCAACTTGAATTCGGGACAGCTATTCGAAATCTTAGGGAAAGACTTGATTTGTTATCTCATGTCTGCTTTTCGTGAAAAAAGACCAATTGAAGGGGAGGGTTTCTTCAAACAACAAGGAGCTGAGGCAACTATTCAATCAAATGATATTGAGCATGTTTCCCATCTCTTCTCGAGAAAGAAGTGGGGCATTTCTTTGCAAAATTGTGCTCAATTTCATATGTGGCAATTCCGCCAAGATCTCTTCGTTAGTTGGGGGAAGAATCAGCACGAATCGGATTTTTTGAGGAACGTATCGAGAGAGAATTGGATTTGGTTAGACAATGTGTGGTTGGTAAACAAGGATCGGTTTTTTAGCAGGGTACGGAATGTATTGTCAAATATTCAATATGATTCCACAAGATCTATTTTTGTTCAAGTAACGGATTCTAGCCAATCGAAAGGATCTTCTGATCAATCCAGAGATCCTTTCGATTCCATTAGAAATGAGGATTCCGAATATCACACATTGATCGATCAAACAGAGATTCAGCAACTAAAAGAAAGATCGATTCTTTGGGATCCTTCCTTTCTTCAAACGGAACGAACAGAGATAGAATCAGATCGATTCCTGAAATGCCTTTTTGGATCTTCCTCAATGTCCAGGCTATGCACGAAACGTGAGAAGCAGATGAATAATCATCTGCTTCCGAAAGAAATCGAAGAATTTCTTGAGAATCCTACAAGATCAATTCGTTCTTTTTTCTCTGACAGATGGTCAGAACTTCATCTGGGTTCGAATCCTACTGAGAGGTCCACTAGAGATCAGAAATTTTTGAAGAAAAAACAAGATGTTTCTTTTGTCCCTTCCAGGCGATCGGAAAATAAAGAAATGATTGATATATTCAAGATAATTACGTATTTACAAAATACCGTCTCAATTCATCCTATTTCATCAGATCCGGGATGTGATATGGTTCCGAAGGATGAACCAGATATGGACAGTTCCAATAAGATTTCATTCTTGAACAAAAATCCATTTTTGGATTTATTTCATCTATTCCATGACTGGAACAAAGGGGGATACACGTTACACCACGATTTTGAATCAGAAGAGAAATTTCAAGAAATGGCAGATCTATTCACTCTATCAATAACCGAGCCGGATCTGGTGTATCATAGGGGATTTGCCTTTTCTATTGATTCCTACGGGTTGGATCAAAAAAAATTCTTGAATGAGGTATTCAACTCCAGAGATGAATCGAAAAAGAAATCTTTATTGGTTCTACCTCCTCTTTTTTATGAGGAGAATGAATCTTTTTATCGAAGGATCAGAAAAAAATTGGTCCGGATCTACTGCAGGAATGATTTGGAAGATCCAAAACTAAAAACCCCGGTATTTACTAGCAACAACATCATGGAGGCAGTCAATCAATATAGATTGATCCGAAATCTGATTCAAATCCAATATAGCACCTATGGGTACATAAGAAATGTATCGAATCGATTCTTTTTAATGAATAGATCCGACCGCAACTTCGAATATGGAATTCAAAGGGATCAAATAGGAAATGATACTCTGAATCATATAACTATAATGAAATATACGATCAACCAACATTTATCGAATTTGAAAAAGAGTCAGAAGAAATGGTTTGATCCTCTTATTTCTCGAACCGAGAGATCCATGAATCGGGATCCTGATGCATATAGATACAAATGGTCCAATGGGAGCAAGAATTTCCAGGAACATTTGGAACATTTCGTTTCTGACCAAAATAGGTATTCATCTCGTCTTATCTATTCTTGTATTTTTCTTTATACGCGAAGAAAAATTTTGATTGATATCAGGAGATCAAATAAGTTCTTCATTCATTCATTGAATGATAAATGACTACAAGCGAAGGAGATACGCGATTTAAAAAACGGAAAATCCAATATTTCACAATTGTATCTAGAATAACCGGAAAAGTGGAAACAAGACCAGATATAATCTGATCGTTATGAGCCAATCCAAAATCATTGTAGATTGAACCAATCATTAGTTCCCAACCATGGGTCGAGTGAAATCTGATCCATAAATCAGTAACTAAAAGAATCGAAAAAGCTTTTATTGTGTCACTTAAGTTATAGAAGAGTTCCTGAACCCAAGAATTAAGAATGACAAGCTGTTCATTACCCAGAATAAAATAACCACTTAGAATAGCGAAACAGATTATATTTGTCGACAAATCCAAAATGATATGGAGATGATATTCATTGTGTGTTTTGACCAATTGTACCGTTTCCTTGTGTATTCCTATACGGAGCTTTTGTATATGTGTTTCCGGATATTCCTTTATCATTTCGTCCAACAAGAACAGTTCTTCTAATTCTAGGAATTTTTCTAGAACATTTTTCTCTTGAATATCATTCAAAAAGGTTTCGGATTGCCTAGTATTCCACCAATTAATAATCCAAGGTCCCAGACTTTTTTGAAATGAGAGAGAGACCCACCAGGGCAAAAACACTATAGATAAAAGATATGGGAGGGAAGTCAATGCTTTCTTTTTTTTCATTTTTTATCTGTGAATTGTTAATGAACTGCTTCATTTGTCAACTCTATCTGATATTTCTCTAAAGCACGAGTTCTATAACAAGGTATCGAACCTATCGATCTATTCCTATTTTTGTATAAAAATTGAGTCCTTAGATCTAGAAGGACTCTAGAAATAGAATAAGGGTCCCCTTTCGGATGAAAAAAAAAAATAATATATAATTAATAAAATTCAAAATCGAATTAAATTTTTTTCTGATCCTTCGATAAAAAGATTCATTCTCCTCATAAAAAAGAGGAGGTAGAACCAATAAAGATTTCTTTTTCGATTCATCTCTGGAGTTGAATACCTCATTCAAGAATTTTTTTTGATCCAACCCGTAGGAATCAATAGAAAAGGCAAATCCCCTATGATACACCAGATCCGGCTCGGTTATTGATAGAGTGAATAGATCTGCCATTTCTTGAAATTTCTCTTCTGATTCAAAATCGTGGTGTAACATGTATCCCCCTTTGTTCCAGTCATGGAATAGATGAAATAAATCCAAAAATGGATTTTTGTTCAAGAATGAAATCTTATTGGAACTGTCCATATCTGGTTCATCCTTCGGAACCATATCACATCCCAGATCTGATGAAATAGGATGAATTGAGACGGTATTTTGTAAATACGTAATTATCTTGAATATATCAACCATTTCTTTATTTTCCGATCGCCTGGAAGGGACAAAAGAAACATCTTGTTTTTTCTTCAAAAATTTCTGATCTCTAGTGGACCTCTCAGTAGGATTCGAACCCAGATGAAGTTCTGACCATCTGTCAGAGAAAAAAGAACGAACGTAGAATAGAATAAAATAAGTAATGTGGCACCATCCAATGTTCTATCTATTCCACTTACTTATTTATAGTATGGAAATGCATTCATTTCCTCTGCATCGATTCCGATCTATGATACTATCGGAGTGAAATAAGGGATCTAAGGAAGAACAGAGGCTAGACTTTATTAGTAACAAGTAAATACTTTGCATGTAAGAAAATCGAGATGTTGTGGGGGATAAACACCAATCAAATCAAAAAAAAATACACGAGATAGTCCAAAAAGCACTTGATTATGATCAAATTTGTAAAGCCTACTTGGATATTGAGCATTTACCTGTAAGAACTGAATTCTTTGCTTGCAATGAATAGTTGCAACTCCGGAAATGGAATCTGGATAAATCTTTTCTTACATAGAGTCATTATATATGTATGGATATGTATGAAATATAGATTTTCTATCGATCTCTTTCTGTCATTATTTTGATTCTTGCTCGAGCCGGATGATGAAAAATTATGATGTCCGGTTCCTTCGGGGGATGGATCCATAAGAATTCACCTATCCCAATAACAAAGAAACCAGACTTGAATGATCCTGTATTAAGAGCTAAATTGGCTAAAGGGATGGGACATAATTATTATGGAGAACCCGCATGACCCAATGATCTTTTATATATTTTTCCAGTAGTAATTCTAGGTACTATTGCATGTAATGTAGGCTTAGCAGTTCTAGAACCATCAATGATTGGTGAACCGGCGGATCCATTTGCAACTCCTTTGGAAATCTTACCCGAATGGTACTTCTTTCCCGTGTTTCAAATACTCCGCACAGTACCCAATAAATTATTGGTCGTTCTTTTAATGGTTTCAGTACCAACAGGATTATTGACAGTACCTTTTTTGGAGAATGTTAATAAATTCCAAAATCCATTTCGTCGTCCAGTAGCTACAACAGTCTTTTTGATCGGTACCGTAGTAGCTCTTTGGTTAGGTATTGGAGCAACATTGCCTATTGATAAATCTCTAACTTTAGGTCTTTTTTAAATCGATTCAACTGCGAAATACCGCGGTGTAATATAGGTATCTAGGGAATAGTCACTTCTAAAGTAAATCCCCCCTAGATACATGAATTTTATTATGATCTATTCCACGAAAATCAAATATGGATCACGTGCTGAAGATAAAAAATGAAGTTTTTTCTTTATAAAAAGAATATGAAATAATTCTAATAAATTTAAAATGAAAACTTATTCTTAGGTAAATTAATTGCGAAATGCTTCTGTAGAGTGTCCAATATCTTTTTTACATCTTCTATGCGAAAATATTCAATTCTCATAAGATCTTCTTGACTCTTACTCAAAAGGTCCAATAATGTATGTATATTGGACCTTTTGAGACAATTATAGGTCCTGGGTGGTAGTTCTGATTGGTCAATAAAAATGCATTTCAATGGAATTCCTTTTTTGTTTTTCTTTAGATTAGTTAATCCATTTTGAAAGGCAAAAAAGGGTTGACGTATAGTCATATAAGATCCATCTGTCTAGATTCATCATATACATCTAGAAAGCCGTATGCTTTGGAAGAAGCTTGTACAGTTTGGGAAGGGGTTTTTATTGATAAAAAAGAAGAATCTACTTCAACCGATATGCCCTTAGGCACAGCCATACATAACATAGAAATCACACTTGGAAAGGGTGGACAATTAGCTAGAGCTACGGGCGCTGTAGCGAAGCTGATTGCAAAAGAGGGTAAATCGGCCACATTAAGATTACCATCTGGGGAGGTCCGTTTGATATCCAAAAACTGCTTAGCAACAGTCGGACAAGTGGGTAATGTTGGGGTGAACCAAAAAGGTTTGGGTAGAGCCGGATCGAAGTGTTGGCTAGGTAAGCGTCCTGTAGTAAGAGGAGTAGTTATGAACCCTGTAGACCATCCCCATGGGGGCGGGGAAGGGAGAGCCCCAATTGGTAGAAAAAAACCCACAACCCCCTGGGGTTATCCTGCGCTTGGAAGAATAAGTAGGAAAAGGAAAAAATATAGTGATTGTTTTATTCTTCGTCGCCGTAAATAGGAATATTGAAAATAGAATTTTTCAATTTGAAATAAATAATGTGATGGGCGAACGACGGGAATTGAACCCGCGCATGGTGGATTCACAATCCACTGCCTTGATCCACTTGGCTACATCCGCCCCTTATCTAGCTAAAGGATTCTCTCTTTTTTCCATTCATCATTATTGTATTTATTCTTACCTTCATAGCTTAGATCGGGATATTATATTCTATTGGACATAGAATGCCAATCTTTAAAATGTAAAAAAAGGAGTAATCAGCTGTGATACGTTCACTAAAAAAAATCCTTTTGTAGCTAATCATTTATCTAGAAAAATTGAAAAACTTAACATGAGGGAGGAGAAAGAAATAATAGTAACTTGGTCTCGGGCATCTACCATTATACCCAAAATGATTGGCCATACAATCGCTATTCATAATGGAAAGGAACATTTACCTATTTATATAACAGATCGTATGGTGGGTCACAAATTGGGAGAATTCGCGCCTACTCTGACTTTCGCGAGACATGCGAGAAACGATAATAAATCTCGTCGTTAATTTGGAATAAAAAAAAGATACTTATCATTCATTGGCAGGGGATAAACCTTATGATAAAGAAATCGAATTCGAGTAGAGAAGTCAAAGTTTTAGCTCAACATATATGTATGTCTGTTTTCAAAGCACGAAGAGTAATTGATCAGATTCGTGGGCGTTCTTATGAGGAAACACTTATGATATTGGAACTCATGCCTTATCGAGCATCTTATCCCATTTTAAAATTGGTTTATTCCGCAGCAGCAAATGCTAGTCATAATATGGGTTTGAACGAAGCTGATTCATTCATTAGTAAAGCCGAAGTCAATGGGGGTCCTTTTGTGAAAAAATTAAGACCTAGGGCCCGAGGACGTAGTTATCCGATAAAAAGGCCCACTTGTCATATAACAATTGTATTAAAAGATAAATCTAAATTATTTTTAGATGAATCTAAGGTTTAGATTCCTATTTAGAAAAAAAAATGGATGGAAAGATAATATAATCAAAAAATATGGGACAAAAAATAAATCCACTTGGTTTCAGACTTGGTACAACCCAAAATCATCATTCCTTTTCGTTTGCACAACCAAAATTTTTTTCCATCGGTATACAAGAAGATGAGAAAATACGAAATTGTATCAAGAACTATGTACAAAAAATAAGAGAATATCCCCAGGTTTCGAAGGAATTGGAGTTGCACGCATAAAAATTCAAAAAAGAATTGATTTGATCCAGGTCATAATCTATATTGGGTTCCCAAATTTATTAATAGAGGGCCGAACACGAGGGATTGAAGAATTACAGATGAATGTACAAAAAGAGTTTCGTTCAGTGAACCGCAGACTCAACATTGCTATCACAAGAATTGAAAAACCTTATGGGCACCCTAATATTCTTGCAGAATATATGGCTTCACAATTACGAAATAGAGTTTCATTTCGAAAGGCAATGAAAAGAGCTATTGAATTAACGGAACAAACAGATACAAAGGGAATTCAAATACAAATTGTAGGGCGTATCGACGGAAAAGAAATTGCATGGGTCGACTGGATCAGAGAAGGTAGGGTTCCTCTACAAACAATTCGCGCTAAAATAGATCATTGTGCCTATACAATTCGAACTATCCATGGAGTATTAGGCCTAAAAATTTGGATATTTGTGGACGAAAAATAATAAATAGACCTTTATTTATCTTGCCGTTATGTCCATTGATAGAACAAAAAATTGAAAACTGTTTCCGTTTTTCCGTTAAACCAAATAAGAATAAACAATTCTAATTATATAAGGTTGAATAAAAAATCGATTAATCTTTTTTTATATAATTGCTATGCTTAGTGTGTGACTCGTTAGTTTTTTCTTTAGAGTTTAGAGTTGGGCTTCAAAAAAATGACCCCATTATGAACCTAATAACTATTCTAAAAACTAATAACCAGCTTATTGCTTCGTATTGTTGAGATCCCAAGAAACAGTCACTATATGACTGGATAGATCAATCATATAGTTGTAACAACTGAAATTTTCCATAAAAAAATCTGATTTTGGATTTTTTTTGAAAGGAAAAAATAAAGGGATGCGGATAAATGGAAAGGTGATAGAAAGAGAGAACAAAAATATCAATGATAAATGATTCCAATATGTATGGTCTATGAATCACCTCAAAAAAGGCAGTGTGATAAAGCATTAATATTGATATAAATAATAAAATAAAGATAAATAAATAAAATAAAGAGCCCGGGGTTAATAGAAACTGAGTAGATTGACTCGGGAACGAATTTTGTTAGGAGCTCCATTGCAGAATTCGGGTCTAACCATTAATGGAGAAGCTATAGGAACGACGAAACCTGTGACTATATAAGATTCTATTAAAATAAAAAAGAATCCTAATGATTCATCGGGTGGGATGGCGGAACGAACCAAGAGCAAATTGATTTACTCTAAGAGATAGATCAGAGATTCATCCTACGAATGAAGCAGGAAAGAGTCAATATCCGCCCGTGAAACCCTTATTTACTGGATTGCAATATTGTCTCCATTCAATAAGAGTAAAAAAAATAAGGATTCGTTTTAAATTCGTTATAAAAAAGAAGCATTATCTATATCTATAAATATACACATTTAGCCATATATACAGCTTCCTATTCCTATGTAATAAATGAAATATCACTAAATCCTTAGTTTAGTGTATTAATTATTAAATACATGGGTATCTGTAATATTATCGAATCCTTTCATTCGCGAGGAGCTGGATGAGAAGAAACTCTCATGTCTGGTTCTGTAGTAGAGGTGGAATTAAGAAAAAACCATCAACTATAACCCAAAAGAACCAGATTTCGTAAACAACATAGAGGAAGAATGAAAGGAATATCTTGTCGAGGTAATCATATTTGTTTCGGCAGATACGCTCTTCAGGCACTTGAACCCACTTGGATTACAGCTAGACAAATAGAAGCAGGGCGAAGAGCAATGGCACGATATGCGCGTCGTGGTGGAAAAATATGGATACGTATATTTCCCGACAAACCTATTACAGTAAGACCTACAGAAACACGTATGGGTTCGGGGAAAGGATCCCCCGAATATTGGGTATCCGTTGTTAAACCAGGTCGAATACTTTATGAAATGGGCGGAGTATCAGAAACTGTAGCCAGAACAGCTATTTCAATAGCTGCATGCAAAATGCCTATACGAACTCAATTTGTTATTTCAGGATAGGATAGAGATGTAGAACTAAACATAAACAAAAGGGGTATTAAGATGAAAAAACAACCACGGGTTTAGTTTATTTATTTCTAGACAAACACTATTTCTTTTTTTCTTCATTCTTTGCATTACAATAACAGATTCAAATAAAAATTATATGATTCAACCTCAGACCCTTTTGAATGTAGCAGATAACAGCGGAGCTCGAAAATTGATGTGTATTCGAATCATAGGAGCCGGTAATCATCGATATGCTCATATTGGTGACGTTATTGTTGCTGTAATCAAAGAAGCAGTGCCCAATATGCCTCTAGAAAGATCAGAAGTAATTAGAGCTGTAATTGTACGTACATGTAAAGAATTCAAACGTGACAACGGGATGATAATACGATATGATGACAATGCAGCAGTTGTCATTGATCAGGAAAGAAATCCAAAAGGAACTCGAATTTTTGGCGCCATTGCTCGGGAATTGAGACAGTTGAATTTTACTAAAATAGTTTCATTAGCGCCCGAAGTATTATAAATATTAGTGGATGAAACTATGATATAGTTATAGTAGGATATCTGAAATGGATCAAATTAGTAGATTGTGTCTCACGCATATACTTTTAATAATTAATTTATTAATAAATTATTAAAATCAAAAAAACATGTTGATTATATCAATATTAAGAAGCACCAACAATTATAATTCGTCATGGGCAAAGACGCTATTGCTGATATAATAACTTCTATAAGAAATGCTGACATGAGTAAAAACGGAACGGTTCGAATAGCATCCACTAATATCACCGAAAACATTGTTAAAATACTCCTACGAGAAGGTTTTATTGAAAACGTTCGGAAACATCAGGAAAATAACAAATATTTCTTGGTTTCAACTTTGCGCCATAGAAGGACTAAGAAAGGAATATATAGAACTATTTTAAAACGTATCAGTCGACCTGGTCTACGGATCTATTCCAACTATCAAAAAATTCCTAAGATTTTGAGCGGAATGGGAATTGTAATTCTTTCTACTTCTCGAGGCATAATGACAGATCGAGAAGCTAGACTAGAAAAAATTGGAGGAGAAATTTTGTGTTATATATGGTGATTCTCCTACAGTATCCTAATTTTATCTCTAACTTCCTATTTGTGAAATAGAGAGGAAAGGTGAGTTATATAACGCTTCCTCCATTAGTTGATACTTCAAGGGGGTTACCTGGAATGAAAGAACAAAAATGGATTCAGGAAGGTTTAATTACTGAATCACTTCCCAGCGGCCCCGGGTCCATTTAGATAATGAAAATCTAATTCTAGGTTATATTTCAGGTAGGATCCGGCGCAGTTTGATACGGATACTGCCAGGAGATAGAATCAAAATTGAAATAAGTCGGTATGATTCAACCAGGGGACGTATAATTTATGGACTTCGAAACAAAGATTCGAGTGATTAGATGATTTTTGAAAACATTCCTTTCATGGGGGATCCAATTCGAAGGTAAAAATACAAGAGACTTTTTTTTCTTCCAAGGAATAGATTCCAAATTAAGGTAAGGGGTGAAAAATATGAAAATAAGGGCTTCTGTTCGTAAAATTTGTGAAAAATGTCGACTGATCCGTAGGCGCGGACGAATTATAGTGATTTGTTCCAATCCGAGACATAAACAGAGACAAGGATAATCTTTCTACAGTTTGTTTCTTAAGGAAAGGCCGTGTAAAAATAAAGGATCCGCTTTAACATGAAATGGATATCTCCATATCTTTCTGTATATTTCTGATTCATATTTATGAGATGATAAAATATGGCAAAACCTATACCAAGAATTGGTTCGCGTAGGAATGGATGTATTGGTTTACGTAAGAATGGACGTAGAATACCAAAAGGAGTTATTCATGTTCAAGCGAGTTTCAACAATACCATTGTAACTGTTACAGATGTACGAGGCCGGGTGGTTTCTTGGGCCTCCGCCGGTACTTCTGGATTCAAAGGCACAAGAAGACGGACACCCTGTGCTGCTCAAGCTGCCGCCTTAAATGCCATTCGTACTGTTGTAGATCAGGGTATGCAACGAGCAGAAGTTATGATAAAGGGTCCTGGTCTAGGAAGAGACGCAGCATTACAGGCCATTCGCCAAAGCGGTATACTATTAAGTTTCGTACGTGATGTAACACCTATGCCACATAATGGATGTCGACCCCCTAAAAAAGACGTGTGTAAAAATAAGAATTAAACGGATTTCAAGAGAAATAAACGATTCAATGATCTGATCAAATAATAATAATTAGTATGGTTCGAGAGGAAATAGCAGCATCCACTCGAACACTACAGTGGAAATGTGTTGAATCAAGAGTAGACGGTAAGCGTCTTTATTATGGTCGTTTCATTCTATCCCCACTCATGAAAGGTCAAGCCGATACCATAGGTATTGCCATGCGACGGGCTTTACTTGGAGAAATAGAAGGAACATGTATCACACGTGCAAAATCTGAGAAGGTGTCTATTTCCAGGAACATTTGGAACATTTCGTTTCTGAACAGAAGAGCGATTACCATAAAATTTACACGTGTGATACATGTTATGTATGGCTGCAGTAGTCTGAAATGATCCGGATCTGGTGTGATTACCATAAAAAATAATAATATATAATTAATAAAATTCAAAATCGAATTAAAATAGATATATTTAGTTATTGACCAATCATGTAAAGACAATTAAATTAAAATTTGTATGATGTATGATCTTCTACATCCTAGGTCTTCCCGTTCCGTCATCTGGCTTATGTTAATCACACGTGCAAATTTTATGTCGATAATAGATGCTATAGCGAAGCCCGCAGCTCTAGCTAATTGTCCACCCTTTCCAAGTGTGATTTCTATGTTATGTATGGCTGTGCCTAAGGGCATATCGGTTGAAGTAGATTCTTCTTTTTTATCAATAAAAACCCCTTCCCAAACTGTACAAGCTTCTTCCAAAGCATACGGCTTTCTAGATGTATATGATGAATCTAGACAGATGGATCTTATATGAATCGTATGATGAAGTACCACATGAGTGGATATATAGGAATCCAAAT
>JAULAV010002740.1:5000-7500 GCA_030789695.1 Scilla litardierei | reverse complement strand
TCGGTCAACCAGAATATGTATTATCCATATGGGAGATCTTCCAATTGAGAAGATCCATCGACCTGAGACGAAGAGAAAGGTCTATCTATTTTCTTTAGTTATTCAGTTAAACCAATGATTCGTTATTGGAGCAGATAGCAACAACCATTTCATCGGACATGCGTATTTTTGATTTTCCGACGGATTTCCATGGTTTCATTAATGGAAATTGTTTGATGTAGTGAGTAATAGGCTCTGGTTGTTCACCGTTCAAGAATTCTTGTTTAGGCAGTTCATATCATCCATACATAGTGTTTTGATCTAAGATTTCAATTCTTCCATGCTTCAGCAGTAGCATATTGTTCCATGGAGCTAAGGTCCAAAATATGGAATAAACAAGTGTTTCCGCGACTCTACCACCCGGCCAATTCTGTTCCACTTAATCCCTTTTTCATGGCCACATATCTTTACGGCTAAGGAATGGGAAATCTTTCTCCTGTTACATGAATCAAATGTTTCATTTCATCCGGGAAAAGCCATCTCTTTCTCAACAATGTCTTTGTCATTTGATCCAATAGCGTTCCGTTAGATAGGAAGAGATTTGATAAATACTGATAACTCTCGGATAGAGTATTAGAACGGAAAGATCCATTAGATAATGAACTATTGGTTCTAAGCCATCTCTGGCGATGAATCAACAATTCGAAGTGCTTTTCTTGCGTATTCTTGATGAGCCAGCGTTTATATATAGATGTAGGAGGATTTGTTTGGGAAGTAATAAGCCCCTTTGACATCTCTTCATCTGCAAAGAATTCTCGACGTGAAAACACAGAGATAAAGGGCGGATCTTTGAATAGGAAAAAGAATGGATCCGCAGGGTCCCAAATGAATTGGCTTATTCGAAAAAATCCTTGTTCTTTGGAAGATCTATCTCGTGTCTGGTATTGCATGGTTCCGCTCTGCAAGAACTCCGAATCGTTCTCTTGAAGCTCATCCTCTTTATGATAAATGATCTGCTTGCCCCGAAATGACCCGGCCCAATAGGGAAATCCCAATTCAGTGGGCCTTTTGATACAATCAAATAGATTGCCACAAGGGCGCCATATTCTAGGAGCCCAAACTATGTAATTGAATAAATCCTCCTCTATCTGTTGCGGGTCGAGGGCCCCTTCCCCTTCTTCAAACTCCGATTCGTGTTTTTCATAGAAAAATCTCTGATCAATGATATAAAAAGATCCATTTTGCATCATATCTAACGGATTCCTTGGTTCGGACCGAAGAAGTAATGTCACTCGATTATTATCAAACTGACTGCAATCTTTTTCTGTCCGTGAGGATCCCGCCAAAGCGCCTTCTACTTCTAATAAGCCATGAACTAGATCAGAATCATTCTCAACGAATCCATAAGAAGTGATCCAATTTTTTTCACCGGATCCGGGTGAAGACCAAAGATCTTGAGCGACCGATCCGGCGGAACAACTCAAAAGATAAAGAAGTATCGTTAATCTCTTCATGCTCGTTCCAAGTTCGAAGTACCATTTGTACAAATAAGAATCTCCTTCCTTACACGATTTCTTCTTCATATAGATAGATATAGGATCTATGGGGCAATTACTTAGAAGTACATTTTGTGCAACAGCCCTTCCTATCTGATAGAAAAGGATCCCATGATCCTGAACCGATCTTACCTGAGATCGCAAATCCCAAGTTTGTCTATGAAGAGCCGATCTAATTGTATTAGTTTCTATAATTGATTTCTTCTGTGTAATACTAATTGATAGGGCCTCATTGATAAGTGCTACAAGATCTCGTGCATTGGAACCCATGGTTATGGACCCGAATCCGTTAGTATGGAACGTTTTCTTTTCCAAGTGAAATCCCCTAGTATATGAAAGAATGAAAAAGTTCTTTCGTTGTTGTGGAATAAGAAGCCTTCGTATCTTAATACATGTATTTAATTTATTCGGAGCTATTAGAGCGGGATCCACTTTTTGGGGAATATGAGTCGAAGCAATAACAAGAATATTTCTAGTGGAACATCTTTCACAATCCCCGGAGAGATAGTTCTCTAATAGACCGAGGGATAAGTAATTCGACTCATTCATATACAGATCATGAATGTTTGGAATCCATATTATGCAAGGAGACATTGCTTTTGCTAATTCGAATTGAAGGGTGATATCAAATCGGTCTATTTTCGGCGTCATATACATAGTTAGCGCATTCGTCATAGTTAGCAGCTCCGTATCAAGGTCATCATCAATATCGTCACTATCATCAATATCGTCACTATCATCAATATCGTCACTATCATCAATATCGTCACTATCATCAATATCGTCACTATCATCAATATCGTCCACTATCATCAATATCGTCCACTATCATCAATATCGATATCATCAATATCATCAATAAAATAACCTTTAGACTTGTCATCCAGGAACTTGTTCGGAAATACCGTAATGAAAGGAACATAGGAGTTTGTCGCTAGGTATTTGACCAAACAGGATCGTCCAGT
>JAULAV010002740.1:0-2500 GCA_030789695.1 Scilla litardierei | reverse complement strand
GTTCGAGAAATAAGAGGATCAAACCATTTCTTCTGACTCTTTTTCAAATTCGATAAATGTTGGTTGATCGTATATTTCATTATAGTTATATGATTCAGAGTATCATTTCCTATTTGATCCCTTTGAATTCCATATTCGAAGTTGCGGTCGGATCTATTCATTAAAAAGAATCGATTCGATACATTTCTTATGTACCCATAGGTGCTATATTGGATTTGAATCAGATTTCGGATCAATCTATATTGATTGACTGCCTCCATGATGTTGTTGCTAGTAAATACCGCGGTTTTTAGTTTTGGATCTTCCAAATCATTCCTGCAGTAGATCCGGACCAATTTTTTTCTGATCCTTCGATAAAAAGATTCATTCTCCTCATAAAAAAGAGGAGGTAGAACCAATAAAGATTTCTTTTTCGATTCATCTCTGGAGTTGAATACCTCATTCAAGAATTTTTTTTGATCCAACCCGTAGGAATCAATAGAAAAGGCAAATCCCCTATGATACACCAGATCCGGCTCGGTTATTGATAGAGTGAATAGATCTGCCATTTCTTGAAATTTCTCTTCTGATTCAAAATCGTGGTGTAACGTGTATCCCCCTTTGTTCCAGTCATGGAATAGATGAAATAAATCCAAAAATGGATTTTTGTTCAAGAATGAAATCTTATTGGAACTGTCCATATCTGGTTCATCCTTCGGAACCATATCACATCCCGGATCTGATGAAATAGGATGAATTGAGACGGTATTTTGTAAATACGTAATTATCTTGAATATATCAACCATTTCTTTATTTTCCGATCGCCTGGAAGGGACAAAAGAAACATCTTGTTTTTTCTTCAAAAATTTCTGATCTCTAGTGGGCCTCTCAGTAGGATTCGAACCCAGATGAAGTTCTGACCATCTGTCAGAGAAAAAAGAACGAATTGATCTTGTAGGATTCCCAAGAAATTCTTCGATTTCTTTCGGAAGCAGATGATTATTCATCTGCTTCTCACGTTTCGTGAATAGCCTGGACATTGAGGAAGATCCAAAAAGGCATTTCAGGAATCGATCTGATTCTATCTCTGTTCGTTCCGTTTGAAGAAAGGAAGGATCCCAAAGAATCGATCTTTCTTTTAGTTGCTGAATCTCTGTTTGATCGATCAATGTGTGATATTCTGAATCCTCATTTCTAATGGAATCGAAAGGATCTCTGGATTGATCAGAAGATCCTTTCGATTGGCTAGAATCCGTTACTTGAACGAAAATAGATCTTGTGGAATCATATTGAATATTTGACAATACATTCCGTACCCTGCTAAAAAACCGATCCTTGTTTACCAACCACACATTGTCTAACCAAATCCAATTCTCTCTCGATACGTTCCTCAAAAAATCCGATTCGTGCTGATTCTTCCCCCAACTAACGAAGAGATCTTGGCGGAATTGCCACATATGAAATTGAGCACAATTTTGCAAAGAAATGCCCCACTTCTTTCTCGAGAAGAGATGGGAAACATGCTCAATATCATTTGATTGAATAGTTGCCTCAGCTCCTTGTTGTTTGAAGAAACCCTCCCCTTCAATTGGTCTTTTTTCACGAAAAGCAGACATGAGATAACAAATCAAGTCTTTCCCTAAGATTTCGAATAGCTGTCCCGAATTCAAGTTGATTATGTTTCGCTTCTTCCTCGGAGAAAGACGATCAAACAATTCCCAATCATGGTCCTTGCGGATCGGATCATCCGTATAGGATAAAAAAAGAAACTCCAGATATTTGCTATCTTTCTCTTTGAATGAGATCTCAATTCCAGCTACGGTTTCATTAGCTATCTTACAACTAGAATCCCTCTTTTTTCCGATCTGGTTCCTCCACCACCGCGAACCCCGGTTCGATTCAGGCATGATACGCTTTTTATTTATTGGGAGAACCCAAGTACTCTCTTGCGGATCCATGAAACAACTCTCAGAAATCTTTTTCCCTTTTGGAAGATACAGGAGCGAAACAATTAACCTATTGATATTGGAAGACCAAAAAGATTCTCCCAATGTCTCATTTCTGGGTCCAATGGAATTCATAGGTATAGGAAGAAGCCCCCTCAAATAGAGATTTTTTCTTTCGACCATCTTTCGATTGTTAATACGAGATATAAGGACCGCTACTACAAGCAGTACTACACCTTTGATCGTGAAATATCGATTGCTTGTTGAACCCTGTGAATCACGTGAAAGTAGGATACTCCAAATTCGGGGGTCAAAGAGTTTCATAAAACGTTCTTGGTGGAAAAAAATGGGAGTGAAAGATCCCACTGAATCGAATTTGATCCATGAATCTAAGAAATAGTGAGAATTCTTGATCTCTCTCAATATCTCTCTCAATTCGAAGATCCAGGATTTGAATTGATGTCGTTTCATTGATTCCTCCTAAAGATTTTCATTGATTCCTCCTAAAGATTTCATTTCAATTGGAATTTGGTTATTCACGATGTACGATGAGCCCTGTTAAGCATCCATGGCTG
>JAULAV010002738.1:0-42207 GCA_030789695.1 Scilla litardierei | reverse complement strand
GCAAGGGAGAGCGCTCCAGGAACGCGCTCAGGCCCCAGGAGAAGGAAGGGACTGACGGGAGGAAGAAAAACAGAGAATAGAACGAAAACAGAGAACCGTGGCAGAAAACAGGGTTCCGCTCGGCCAAGTAACATACATCACTCGGCTGAGCAAAGACTCCATTCGGCCGAGTGGAGCATAGATCAGGGAAGATCCTTCTGACCAACTATCTGTTATTTTCTGTGTTTTTCAGTGTAATTTTCCACTCAGGCGAGTGACTTGTCACTCGACCGAGTGAATCAGATACCCTACACGCTCTAAAAATTGCTGAGTGACCATGTCACTCGGCCGAATGGAACTTATCTATTCGGCCGAGTGAGAAAGACCACTCGACCGAGTCGTAAATTGCGAAAATATTTTCGAAACTTCCTTCACTCGGCCGAGTAAACTCTTCACTCGGCCGAGTCGCGACTTCCCTATATAAGCTGAGCGGTCTGCGCGAATTTCGAAACGACATTTTTCCCCCAAAATCGCCCGAGCCCGCTGCTGCCGCTTCTTCCCCCTTCGACCGAATCGACAGCCGCCTTCGCCCACTCCCTCGACGCCGTCGGCCGACGACTCGCCGTCGACCGACGCCGATGTCGGACCGCCGCCGACAGTCGCCGGCGCCGCCTCCCAGCCGCCGGCCACCCCCCAATACGCCCCAAATTTGTATTTCTCCTCCATTCTACCATTTCGTACACCCATTGCGCCCCAAACTCAAATCAATTCCTATATTTATCTATTGTACACCATCTCCCCCATATTTGTTGATGTACACCGCTGATTTTATTGTTTGCTTTTCAGGATAGCTTGGGGGAGCTTGGGGGAGCTTCTGGATGCACTCGGAGCTTCACGGAGGAGGCATTTCTTCGCACACTTCAGATTTTGCTCTCGCGTCGTGCTCAGGTATACTCGTTCCATCATCTAGCACTTCGCATTTTTATTTGGGTAGTGGGCATGTCTCGCGGCACATATGCCGCCTCGCATTAGGCCACGCACCCGGGAGCCTGCTTCCAAGCGGAAGAAGTCAGGTGATCCTGGCTCTTCTTCCGCTAGGGCGGACTCCCCTCCACCTAGCCCACCACCACCTATACAGCCGCCTCCGTCCGATCCCATTCCACCACCTGCACAGCCAGCCCCCGCGTTCGATGCGATGGGGATTACGTTCAGAGACGACGCCCAGCGCGCCAGATTTGAGCGTATCTCCCATTGCTCGATCGTACCCACTAGGTTCGCGCACCTCGCTGACTTAGAGCGCCTAGGGGTTCTAGAGGGGCTACTCCAGTTGTACGACAACGTGGGGTGGCGTGATTTCTTGTCGGTGTCGGTGGACACTTATATCCGCCCGACACTAGAGGTCCTTAGCTCTATCGAGCGGATCCCTGGAGGATGGTAATTTCGACTGATGGATCAGGAGTGCCATGTCACTCTTGACATGCTCCGAGCATTCTTCCAGTGGCCCGATGTCCCTGACCCGGACCGCGCTTATAGTCCCACGCCTTTTGGACTCGGATTACAGGATCACCCCTTGCCTTTGACCCTAGTCGGGGCAAGGCCTCTGCCATCCTCCACCCGTGCCTCCGCATTGCACAGCGCCTTATGGCGACCACTTTTCTTGCGAGGTACGAGCCCGGGACATTGTCAATGCCAGAGCTCTACATGCTCTATGCGATGACACGTTCCAGGGTTTTTGATGGAGATGACGTTCTGGTCCCCGTCGTAAAGATTGATATCTCCAGTTGGTACATCGACCGCATCATTATTTCTGTCGACGCTCGTACGCCTATTTGCTGCGGCGGTCTGATTACCCTCTTGGCCCTATTATGCGGAGTTGACCTCCCAGCTGGCATGCTGAGACCACCGGGCCCTACCTCATTCTCAATAGATGTTATGGCACGGATGAGGATGCTTCGTCCTCATGGTGAGCGCCATTGGGTGTGGCTGCACGGTCCCCACAGCACTGATTACATGATTCTCCCAAGCCCTGCTCGGACGCATATCGGACCCACGGGCGGGGAGTGGATTCCACCTATGGATCTTCTCATCCCCGCAGCATACGTGCTTGAGCCTGAGGGTGCTCCGCAGGAGCCCCTCATTCCACCACTTGACCCTGTGATCCCTCAGCCTGCGCTTGCTTCGTCTGCACCTCCCGACACCTCTGTCCACACTTCTGCTAGTGTCGGGAGAACTTTAGCTGAGTCCACCCACCACACCACCACCACCATGCCGATGTCGATAGATCACATTTCTGCTGCCAGCCCCGAGCGTCCCCCCATGATAGTTGAGTGCGGCGAGCCTTCTTTTGCTTCCATGGTAGAGGCCATGTCCTCATTTTTGTTCTCGACCCCTGGGGAGCCTCTTCCTTCGCATTTCACGACCTCCCCAGTCGTCGACCTCACTGTCTCCACCGCCGCTGTATTTTCCGAGAGCGTAGTGACGTCTGTCCCCACTTCTGTGTCACTGGTCTCTCCACCCGCCTCGTCGTCTATTTTCACTTCCACTTCTGCTGCCACTCCATCCTCTTCTACTCTACCTGCGTCTCAGCCTCACACAGAGGCTGGGCGTCACTTTGTGAGCACAGCACCCCAGCACCACCCTACTGTCACACCCATACTTTACAGTAGCAGTGCGATACAGCCCTGCGCTTCATCTGTTCGTCCGTCCTCTCCACCTCCCCCGACACTCTAGTTCAGCACCTCCGTGCTCTAGAGGGGGCAGTTAGTGGACTTAGAGGAGACTTTAGGGCTCTCTCTGCTACTGTCAGCTCCGTGGAGAGGCAGGTCGCTTTACTGCCTGGTATTCAGGCTTGCCTGAGCCAGATCCTTGCCCAACTGCCTCCACCACCCACACCCACCCAGCGTCCACCTCGCCCACCACCTCCGCCACAGGACGATGCTGGTGCACCCCTACCTCCTTAGGCACACACTGGATGTCTTCCATATTTTTACTGTCGATACACTGGACACTTTTTGTGAGCCTGCTGATGTTGCACCTCTCCTCCACGCACTGTTTTGTTCACATTTTGGTCCTATCTGTATATATCTGTTTGGGAGAGAGTGAGTACTTTTTGGGGACACTCATATTTGCACCATTTTGGTCTCTGCATGCGTCACTTGCATACCCATCATATTCTTATTTTGTTTTTATTCTTTCTTTTCATCATGCATGCATCCTCACCCGCCCCACCCATATCTCGTCTCTCGGTGTGCCACACTTTGCACATTGAAGACACTGTGCACTTTAGCTTGGAGGAATGAGTTCTCACACTTTTCATTTTTTTATCGTCTTTATTTTCATTTTCTCGCATTTCTTCGTTTTTACACCTATTTTCACCCACTTTTTCGTTTTTCATCATGCATCACGTTTTTTCTATTTCTTGAGTGTGCTGCATATGTACAGTAGTTTCTATTTTCTTTTATCCTTATTTCTTTCATCTTTTTGCTAGAGATGAATTTTCTGTGATGATGATTACGTGGTGTTAGCTTATCTCTATATGCGTATTACTTTGGCATGCCATAGTCTTTATTTCAGATATCATATGCTATGTCTTGCTATGCATTTGAGATAGTAACCCGCACTCTCATGTATGAATATGGATAAAATTCTTTTATTAGCTGAGTCTGATGATTTTTACGGTATACTCTTCATAGAAAATACACCAAGCTTCACGCATTGATTGCTTATATCTAGAGTACTGCTTTCTTTTCTTATATCACTTCTTAATGCATGAACATTGTACGCTTCACTTTCAGGTTGAATGGATGTATGTTAGGTTGATATAACTGGATTAGTTTACTTTCTGAGATTAAACTGAGTAGATTACATTACTCTGCTAAAAGTTGTTGTGCACGTCCTATAGAGTGAACCGAGTGTTACATACATTTCTTTCTCCACATATCTTGAGCATTATTTATATACTTATATTCATTGGTGAATCTCCCTTTAGCGATTCTATTATTGGCATTTCCCCCGCTATTAAATTCCCTGCTCCAATACCCCCAAAATCAAAAAGAAAAAGAAAAAAATATGTGAATATCTTTCTAACTTTTGATTTGGGATCTCAGATGTATATATGCTATGTAAAAAAAGAGAGAGAAAAAGAAAAGAAAAAAGAAAAAAAAGAAGCTTATACATGATCCTATCTCATACTCTTTCTCTCTTTCTTCCCTCTTTTGTTTTTATTTTTATTGGAGCTCCAAAAATGGGGAATATGCTTATTGATTTGCTTATGCCACCACGCTTATAGATAAGCTTGGGGGAGAGGATCCAATGATGAGTTAGAGAGTGACTACTTGACTATGCATGACAACCTAAGCTAGGTAATTTTCTATACTCGGTGAGATTACTAAAAATTTTACGAAATCCAGGAATTGAGACTTAGCATGCATTTCATGAAAACCATACCTTTCTATTCTTATTGCTTCTCATTGTGTGATACATCTTATACTCCAAATAGAAAGCATTCAATTGAAAAGTGTGTAGTCTATGATTATGTATACTGCTTTAGATGTTTCAGACGATGTTAATTCTAGAACGATTCCATATTTCATATTATTTTGATATTCTTGGGTTTTCTATTTTGAATGCATCCATATGATTATGATATCGGGATAAAAATCGTTGGCATGTGTTTATTATATTCGTCGTATGCTATATGAGTAAGCAAAGCCCACGTCTTGAGAAAATGATCTAGCACCTCTCTCTTTGCTTTCTTTCCTCACTTACTTTCTATTTCTTCCATTTTTCATTTTTATTATTTTTCCCGTAGGGTTCGCCTTTTACTTATCTTCCTCGAGGACGAGTAAGAGGTAAGCTTGGGGGATTTTGATCACTCCATATTTTATACCTTTTTTCTACATGTTTGCATGTCGTTTTGATCGCCCATATCGCGTTTTTCACGATTATTCGACAATATTGCGATGCTTTTCACTATTTTTTGTTTTTGTCGTATTTTAGGAAATATGGAGCGATTTGGAACGAATTTGAGATCAATGGATTTGCACGCACTTACGAGTGTCACCCACGGCTCATTCGAGGAATTATCAGCGATGGAGGATGAGCGGAAGAAGAAGGAAATCAATAGGAGCGACGAGGAGGAGAAAAGAAGAAGAATAAGCTCAGCAGCACATCACTCGGCCGAGTAGACTGCTCACTCGGCCGAGCAAGGAAGCCCACTCAGCCAAACAGAACGGATACGCACACGAAGAATTCAGCGTATGCTCGGCCGAATGAAGAAATCCCACTCGACCGAGTGAGAAAGCTCACTCGCCCGAGTGGTACAGGGAATTCGTCTAAAGAAAGGCCAGAGATTCTGGAAATTTCAGAGATCCTGAGGAGGCCCCACTCGGCCGAGCATGAATGCTCACTCGGCTGAATGAAGAAGCCACTCGGCCGAGCCACCCTCCGATGACAGACCCTGAAACCGCCGAAGTTACTGTTTTTGTGCAGGGTTTGTCACTCGGTCGAGTGACAAGGGTCACTCGGCCGAGTGACCCTCTTCGCCTGCTGTTAGGGTTGCGATTTCTGGGCTGCGCAGGGGCAGTTTGGGAACAATTTTTTGGACGATTTTAGAGGGTATTTAAGCCCTGTTTTTACCCTAGTTTAGAGAGCTTTTTGAACATTAATTTTTAGACTTTCTTTTAGGATTTTGAAGGCTACTCTTTGTGAAATCTCAGCTGGAGATCATCGGCAATTACATTGGTTTGTCTATTTCTATTAAAAACTTGATTTTTATGCATTATTTCTCTTTTGCAATGAATTGTGCCGTGATTATTATTGATTTTTCTGAGATTTGCTTGATGCTTAGTGAGTAGTGCCATCGTCTTAGGGCATGGGGATGAACCCTATGGACCCTAACTCTAAATTGTGATGAATTTGTAGAAGTGTTGCTAGAATTGATTAAGATTAGGTTGTGATCAATTGATTACGAATAGCTAGGAATTCACATCGATTGGGATTTGCAAGAGATTCGATCCCAATTGATAGGAATGCCTAGATATTCGATTTAGATTGACAATTGGATTTCTCTAGATTTGGTTTGCAAGAGATTGGACCAAAGCTAGGATTTTTAATTGTGATTCTATCCTAATATCCGTTTGCAAGAGATTGGAAGGATAGGAACTATCACAACCTAGGTTGTAGCTCGAGTTTGCACAAGAGTGGGCTCGATATACGATTGAACAATGATGTCGTTCTTCACGCTAGCGGCTTAGGCTAGGGTTTGCATGAGAGTGGGCCATATCCTTGGTTTGCTATAGACCGGCAATAGCGCGAGAGCGTGAACTTGGTTCTACATTAAGTTGCGACTAGTTCACCTATAATCAAGCTTAGCAACAATGAAACTTATGACTCACAAGGATGAGAGAAGGTCCGTAGTGGGGATTTCCTATCCCTAGACGCGTTATTATATTGATGCTTTCTAGATATTTGAACAATTATGACTGTGATACCCAAAACTATTCTTGATTCTCTTGATAGCTAGGTGATCGGAAAAAAGACACGGTCATTTGTCCTCCCTGAGTTCGATACCCGCTCGCCGCTACACCGTGCACTTGCGATAAGACTACAAGTCGTTTTCCGGGTGTACATCCGGACGCGATCACTACTGTATTGGAAAATCGTGTTTTTAGAGAATGGAAAAGTGAGCTTATTTCATATGTATTTGTCCCCTCAACGATCCGAGGGTTGGTATGGAGAAATGACAGATCATTCACCGTTGAATAACAATCACAACATTATTCAGTCGGTCTTGCTATAATAACAGTCACCCATCGCATAGCCCAGTTAGCATACATAGAATCGGCTCGTGGGGGTAAGAGGCATGGCCCTTCGACTCACATCCGACAAGGGTCGTTCGGTGGCGAGGAACATGGCCCCTCGACTTATGCACATCGAGGGTCATTCGATGGTGAAGGACGTGCCACCTCGACTTACGTTCGACGACGATGGTCATTCGGTGGCAAGGGGCATGGCCCCTTGACTTACATCTGACGACGTGGGTCGTTCGGTGGCGAGGGGCATGGTCCCTCGACTTACGTCCGTCGAGGGTCGTTCAGTGGCGAAGGGTGAGCCCCTTCGACTCATGTCCAATGACGAGGGTCATTCAGTGGTGAGGGGTGTGGCCCCTCAACTTACGTTCGACGACGTGGGTCATTTTGTGGTGAGGGGCGTGGCCCATTGTAACGTCCCGCTCCCCAGGATACCCGGGAAGTACGAATCCGTCCCAAGTATTCCCAGAATAGCGAGTGTTACATAGAAAGAGAAATAAGGAGATAGTATATGAAGAATATGCAGATCACTATGCCCATACTGGGAAGTACAAATAATGTTACAACACAGAAAACAAGAGACAATAATGTAAAAGTCCAACATTCTTTTATTATTATACAAAGTACATTTTACATATATCATCTCAGCACCCAAGTACAAAAGTGGAAAACAGAAAATAATCACAGAAACCGCACAAAAGACAAAGATGTCCACACACTATACAACTTACTCCTTAGACTACCCTAGAGAATCAATTGTACAAGGTCACCCTCTGAGGGTTCCGTCTCTGAGTAATCTCCTGGTCAAGTCCATCCCAGTCTACCAAGCACATAAACCTGGAAAAATAAATAGGACACATCAACGCGTGACCCAGCAGGATAATATAACTACGCTAGGTAGGGTCAATCTCAGAACTTCAGAACCGTTCTACCTACTAAGGTCTGGTCACTGACTATAAACAAGTCTACTACAAACTCTTAAAAGGATAAATATACAGACAAGAACTGAAAAGAGAAACAACTGAATCAATGCACATAAAGAAAGTAATCATCACATGAAATAACGAAAGTAAAAGCTACAGATCTGAATAAGCGTAAAGTAAAGACAGACAATCACAGATATGTGTATGATGCATATGACATGATTAGAATGCAAGTGCAACACCAAGAGATCACATCTATGCCAGCGTGCCTACGAGTGCACATCTCCAACAGTGGCATCACGTATGGATTCAAGAGGTGCCCCGTCGATTTCCCCCAACTCCTATCATGGCACTATGCTCCAAGTGTGTGGCACCTTGCTCGAAGTGTGTGGCGCCATCTGTGTCCTAGTTTCCTTATATTACATTTCACATTTCACATTTCTCTTCTCATTTTTTTCATATCTCATGGCAATTGTCACATGCCACTTTCATTTCAACTTTCTCTCTCAACCACAAGAGTGTACCTCATACTTAAACAAGTATCTTTAAGGAAGATTAACAAATTGTACAATGGCACATATTGATAAAGCATGATTACATCAACATTAACAATGAACTTAAACATCAATTAAATATCATGAGATTCTTTCCCTATGCCTTAGGAAATCATAAATATAACATGGAGAGCATGACCTAAACACCAATGACACAATCCAACTTGCAGGAAAACATGAAGAGTCACAAATAGAGGATGTTAACCTCAATTTTTATTGTGAATTTGTAAAAAGTATGTAAATGAAAGTTGTAGATAATAAACTTATACTTTCATATATCAAATATCATGATTTTAGAGTAAGTAGGCTAATTGTTACAGCCTAAACTCCACAGGGTACAGAAACTGTCTTTCAGACAACATCAGTGAGCCCTAAACATATGTCATTTGTTGTTGAGTATTGGACTTCTCCCTACTTGGTTTTGATGATGAGCAAACATAAATACTGTAGGGATCGTCTAACCCTTGCAATACTAACAACACACACTAGAGGGGGGTGAATAGTGTAATGGCAATAAAATTGTCCAATTAAAATTTAACTTGCAAATGCGGAATTATAAATGCAAGAGGAATTAAAAGGCACAATCAATCCAAACACAAACACAAAGTTTTACCCTGGTTCCCCAAACATGGGTACATCCAGCCACACCAATATTCACTATATTCCCACACAGAGAAGTGAATACAAATCTCACAAGGAGATACCCCACAAAGAGGATTTATGCCCTACACAATGACCCAACCAATCCTACACGAGGATCAAGACTCCCACACAGAGAATCACTAACTCCCACTCAGAGAATTAGGGTTAGCCCTATACTAGGACACTAAACTCCCACAAAGAGAGTTACTCCCACAAAGAGGGTATCTTAAGTCCCACAAAGAGACAACCTCCCACAAAGAGAGAATCCTAATCCCACAAAGAGAAATAGGAAAAAAATACAATTACACCAAGTAAAATAAATACTCTTACATATGCCTTGAGATGCTTACTCATGAATGAATGCAAGGCATGGAAGAGGATCTCCAAGTGTTGGAATATGCTTGAGAGCACTTGGATGATTTCCCTTGAGCTGGACTTCAATGCATGAAGAGGGATGAATGCTCAATAGACGGAAATAAGGGAGCTTGAGAGTTGCTTATTAATCTCTTGATATTTTCAATTGTATCAAGAAGAATCAAGTGTTGTCAAGAGTTCTCAAGTGATGGCAACAAACTCAAATATATAGGAACCCCATATCAAGCCCAAAAACCCAAGGAAACAACCAAAGAAAGAATTCTGCAACGGCTAGAAACTGGGTGAAAACGACAGGAACAGTCGACTGATGATCAAGAGACAGTCGACTGATCAACGGCTAGAAAATATCCAACGGCTATAATCTGAGCCAGGACAGTCGCCTGAAGAAGACAATACAGTCGACTGACAAACAGGACAGGCGCTTGTTAATCCTTCAGCAGACGACTGCTGCAGGGGATGGATCGAAACAGAGAGATGCACTCTTTCTCCAATTCTTCGTACAGGCGACTGATGTTAATACTACAGTCGGCTGTCAAATAGTCAGGCAACGGTACATTCTTCATCAGTCTTCTGCAGTATAAAATGGATAGAAGACATAGAGATGCAGAGATTGCACTTACGCTAGACAGGCGACTGTTGACCAAGTTCCAGGAGACTGTAAGTATACAGACGACTATAAACTGATCGACAGACGATTGTACGTAAAGCTCAAGTTTGAGTCAATTGAAATGTTGACTTGAGCTGTGCAAATCAGGCGACTGTAGAAGGATCTACAGGCGACTGGAAATCACCCAGTCGACTGTGTTTCCCTCATCAGGCGACTGATGGAAAGCCAGAGACTCCAAAAGAGTCTTTGGACAGAGTGAACCTATTGGGTTGGATTCTATGATAATCCTAAGGTTCACTAAGATAGTTAAATGCATATGCATGACAAATAAACCATCTAACAAGGCATTACAATAACCTAGACTCAAAAGAGAGAGAAAGCAATAAAGTAAATTACATGGATTACAATGCTTTCCTTAGAGTCTAAGTCTTCAATCTTAATGCCTTGATTGCTCTCCACCATCTCCAAGCTTTGGCACTCCTTGAGTCCAAGCTTTGGTCCTTCTTCACATGATGTACATCCTTACACCAAGTGATTAGTCTCCAAGAAAGATATTCTAGGAAATAAACTGTGAGACTAAAACATGAGATTCATTAGCAACAACATAATGTTGTGATCATCATCAAAATAAGATTGGTATGAAACACCAATACTCAACAAATACTTGTGACTAATCATCTACATGCAGTTAATCCATTACCTATGCTAATCATGAAGATCATATAGCAATGGATGACTACCAAGATCAATCAAAGCTCAATGAATTGAAGATTGGGTGATCAAGTTGAAGAATGAAGCTTCAAAGATTTCAAGCCCATTCAAGCGAAGGAAGAAAAGCATATATTTAATGTAAATCTTTTTATGTTTTCATTTCTCTTGATTAGAATGTAGCCTTGTAGTAGAACTGTCTTAGAGCTCACACACTATCCTTTATCTAACCTAGGATGCCATTAGAAATCATTACCTAGAATTCCATCTCTTCTTTCCCTTTACTGTGCATTTTGGAGTTTTAACAGGCGACTGAAGAACAAAATACATGCGCATGTCTCCATACAGGTGCCTGCGAATTGTTCTGTAGTTGACTGTAATGCACATGTTTTGACTTAGGCGTTTGGGCTTTTTTGTATTCAACTTCAACCAGTGAATGTTGTACAAAGTACAGGCGCATGTGACTTGTTAGTCAATCGCATGTCTCCTCTTGCCTAAAGATCCAATGTTCTGTCTATTTCGAACTTATGCAGACAGACAATTGTAGTTGGTTTTCCAGTCGCATGCTCATGGCATAGGAGCCTGTGGATACCAAATCAGTCGCATGTCTATCTCTTGCCCAAAACTTTCATTTTGGTAAGTTACGCACTTGTGCACACAGACGACTAAAGTTGGTTTCCCAATCGCCTGCCCATGGCACATGCACCTGTGAATACCACATCAGTCGCATGTCCAAGTTTACCCAGAATTCTTACTCTCTGTCATCTTTTGCACTTTGCCACGCAGTCACATGTAGAAGGTTTCTCAGTCGCCTGATGGTTTTCAGGCGCATGTACAACCTTCATCAGTCGATTATCCTACGTGGTAAGCTACCGTTTAAGTTCTCACCTAGCCTCTGACACAGTGCAGCAGGCGACTGTAAGTTCTTCATCAGTCACATGTCTTGGCTGTAAATTCTATCCGTTGGCTTTTTCCACGCAGATTTCAAAGGGGGCTTTGGGTATTGTATTTGAGGGTTTTAGAGAACTTATAAAATGGTCTCCTACTGTTCCATTGGAGACTTCTTGGAACCCTTAAGAATTCATTGATCTCATCTCTAAGCTCTCAAGCTCTCATTTTCTCTACGTCCTAGAATCTCATTCTCTCTTGCTCTCCAACCTAGAATCAAAGTTCATATCCTCAAGGCATTTGGTGGTGACAAGAGAACGAGCTTCACTCTCTTCTTAGAAGAGATCAACACTCACTTCACTTTGCTCCTTCAAGTTCTACTTCAAGGCATAAGTGAATTGTAAGTGTATTTCATTATTTCATAACTTTCGTTATTTGGATTCACTCTCAGTTTGTGAGAGTGGTTTGCTTGATCCCAAGTTGTGGGATTCAAGGACATCGATTTTTGTTCGATTACACTTGTAGGGTTGCTACAAGTGGATTTAAAGGGAACCTCAAGTTAGGGTTCTAACTTGAGTATCCGGAGGTATCCGTGTGGAAGGGACGTAGGATTACCGGGAACAAGTCAGGTTTGACTTAGGTAATCCGAACCCTTGAAACATCTTATTGTTTGCATTGTTCATTGTTGTTTATTCGTATTTCCGCATCTTTATTGTATTAGATTTTTTAATTAGGAGTAATTTCTTAGTTAAATTTTATAAACACTATTCAACCCCCCTTCTAGTATTTTCCTCATAGCTAGGGTCCTTACAATTGGTATCAAAGCGCAAGTTTATTGCTATGGCATCCAACAACAACACTGTTCTTCCACCTCCTTCGTTCAGTGGCAAGGGGTTGTCCCCTCGGCTTATGGCTGACGATGAGTGTCGTTCAGTGGCGAGGGGTTGGCTCATCGGCTTACGGTTGACGACGAATGTCGTTCAGTGGTGAGGGGTAGGCCCCTCAGCTTACGACTGACGATGAATGTCATTCAGTGACAGAGGGTTGGCCCCTCGGTTTACGGCTGAGGTCGAGAACTTTCGTTTGGTGGCAAGGGGTTGGCCCCTTGGCTTATGGCTGACGACAAATGTCATTCGGTGACGAGGGGTTGGCTCCTTGACATACGGCTGACGACGATTGTCGTTCAGTGGCGAGGGGTTGGCTCCTCGGCTTTTGGCTGACGATGAATGTGGGTCGTTCAATTAGGAGGGTGTGTCATCTTCGAGTTATGGCTGACGGCAAAGGTGTGTCGTAAGTTTACGAGGGTGCGTCCCCTTCGACTTACGGCTGATAACGAATGTCGTTTAGTGGCGATATATGCATGAATTAAACATAAAAATGAAAGAATTATTTGCATGATTTGAGTGATAACTAAGTACGTTCCATGAATGAGTATGATTGAAGAGAATTAGGATAACCCATAAAGCTTTAGTATTGATGAGTAGAAACTCTGATATCGAGCCCATGTCTAGATTCTATGCTTTTTCCCTTTCTTTTGTATATAGCCAAATAAATGGTCAAAGGCCATCTTTGCATTCCATTACTTCACGTCTTATGGTCGACGACGAGGATATGTCATTTGGGGGGGTTACCCCTTCGGCTTACAACCGACGATGACGATGAGGATTGTTGTTTAGTTGCGAGGGGGTGGCCCCTTCGGTTTACGGCCGACGACGAGAATTGTCATTTTGTTGCAAGCTGGTGGCCCCTTCGGCTTATGTCCGATGAAAAAGTTGAGTCGTTTAGTGGCGAGGGGTTGGCCCCTCGGCTTTTGATTGACGACGAATGTTGTTCAGGGGCGAGGGGTTTGTTCAGTGGCGAGGGGTTGGCCCGTCGGCTTACGGCTGACAACGAATGTCGTTCAGTGGCGAGGGCTTATCCCTCGACTTACGACTGATGATGAGAATTGTCGTTTGGTTGCAAGGAGGTGGCCCCTTCAGCATATGTCCGGCGACAAAGTTGAGTCATTCAGTGGCGAGGGGTTGGCCCCTCGGCTTACGGCTGACGACGAGAATTGTCTTTTGGTTGCGAGGGGGTGGCCCCTTTGGCTTATGTCCGACGACAAAGTTGAGTCGTTCAGTGGGGAGGGGTTGGTCCCTCTGCTTATGGCTGACGAAGAAGTTTGTTCAATGTCGAGAGGTTGGTCCCTCGGCTTACGCTGAAGATGAAGTTTGTTCAGTGGCGAGGGGTTACCCCTCGACTTACAACTGACAACGAAGATGGGTCGTTCAGTTGTGAGGGTGTGTCCCCTTCGACATACGACTGACGATGAATGTCGTTCAGTGGCGAAGGGTTGGCCCCATCAACTTACGGCTGAAGATGAATGTTGTTCAGTTGAGAGAGGGTGGCCCCTTCGGCTTATGCCCGACAACAAAGTTGAGTCATTCAGTGGGGAGGGGTTGGCCCCTCGGCTTACGGCTGACAACGAATGCCGTTCAGTGGTGAGGCGTTGCTCCTCGGCTTACGACTGATGACGACAATTGTCGTTTGGTTGCAAGGGGATGGCCCCTTCGGCTTATGTCTGACGACAAAGTTGAGTCGTTTAGTGGCGAGGGGTTGGCCCCTCGGCATACGGCTGACGATGAATGTCGTTTAGTAGAGAGGGGTTGGCCCCTCGGCTTACGCCTAACGATGAATGTTGTTCGATGGCAAGGGGTTGGCCCCTTGGCTTATGGCTGAGGACGAAATTCGTTCGATGCAAGGGGTTGGCCCCTCAGCTTACGGCTGACGAGAAAGGTGGGGTCGTTCAGTTGCGAGGGTGTGTCCTTATCGACTTACGGCTTACGACGAATGGCGTTCAGTGGCAAATGGTTGGCCCGTCGACTTACGTCTGACGACGAATGTCATTCAGTGGTGAGGGGTAGGACCATCGGCTTACGGCTGACGAAGAGTGTCGTTCGGTGGCAAGGGGTTGGCCCCTTGGCTTACAACTGACGATGAAGGTGGTTCATTCAGTTGCGAGGATGAGTCCCCTTCGACTTACGGCTGATGACGAATATCGTTCAGTGACGAGGGGTTGGCCCCTCGACTTACGGCTGACGATGAGAATTGTCGTTTTGTTGCAAGGGGGTGGCCCCATCGGCATATGTCCGAGACAAAGTTGAGTTGTTCAGTGGCAAGGGATTGGTACCTTGGCTTACGGCTGTCGACACATGTCATTCAGTGGCAAGGGGTTAGCCCATCGGCTTACGACTGAAGACTAGAATTGTCTTGTGGTTGCGAGGGGGTGGCCCCTTGGGCTTATGTCCGATGACAAAGTTGAGTCCTTTAGTGACGAGGGGTTGGTCCCTCGGCTTACAGCTGACAACGAAAGTCATTCGATGGCGAGGGGTTGGCGCTTCGGCTAACGGCTGACGCGGATATCGTTTGGTGGCGATGGGTTGGCCCATCGACTAACGGCTGACGAGGAATGTCGTTCACTAGCGAGAAGTTGGCCCCTCGGCTCACGGCTGAGGACGAATGTCGTTCGATGGCAAAGGATTGGCCGCTCAGCTTACAGCTGATGAGAAATGTCATTCGGTGGTGAGGGGTTGACCACTCGGCTTACGGCTGAGGACGAATGTCGTTCGATGGCAAGAGGTGGCCCCTCAGCTTACAGCTGACGACGAAGTGGGTCGTTCAGTTGCGAGGGTGTGTCCCCTTCGACTTATGGCTTACAACGAATGTCGTTCAGTGGCGAAGGGTTGGCCACATCGATTTACTGCTGACAACGAATTTTGTTCAGTGACAAGGGATAGGCTCCTTGGCTTACGGCTGACGACGAATGTCGTTCAGTTAAGAGGGGTTGGCCCCTTGGCTTACGGCTGACGACGAAGGTAGGTCGTTCAGTTGCGAGGGTGTGTCCCCTTCGACTTACCGTTGAAAACGAATGTCGTTCTTGGCGAGGGGTTGGCCCCTCGGCTTATGGCTGACAATGTGAATTTTCATTTGGTTGCAAGGGGTGGCCCCTTTGGCATATGTCCGATGACAAACTTAAGTCGTTCAGTGGCGAGGGGTTGGCCCCTTGGCTTGCTGACGACGAATGTCGTTCAGTGGTGAGTGGTTGTCCCCTTGGCTTACGTCTGACGACGAATGTCGTTCAGTGGTGAGTGGTTGGTCCCTCGGCGTACGGCTGAATACAAGAATTATCTTTTGGTTGCGAGGGGTGGCCCCTTCGGCTTATGTCCGACGACAAAGTTGAGTCGTTCAGTGGAATGGGATTGGTCATCGGCTTACAGCTGATGATGAATGTTGTTCAGTGGCGAGGGGTTGGCCCATAGGCTTACGGCTGACTAGTTATATCGTTCGGTGGCGATGGTTTGACCCTTGGCTTACGTCTGAGGACGAATGTCATTAGATGGAAAGTGGTTGCCCCTCGTCTTACGGCTGACGACGAAGATAGGTCGTTCATTTGCGTGGTGTGTCCCCTTCGACTTACGTCTTACGACGAATGTCGTTCACTGGCGAAGGGTTTGCTCTATCGACTTATGGCTGACAATGAATTTTGTTTAGTGGCAAGGGGTAGGCCCCTCGGCTTATAGTTGACGACGAATTTCGTTCAGTGGCGAGGGGTTGGTCCCTTGGCTTAAGGCTGATGACGAAGGTGGGTCGTTCAGTTGCGAAGGGGTGTCCCCTTCGACTTACACCTGACGACGAATTTCATTCAGTGGCAAAGGGTTGGCCCCATCGACTTATGACTTACGACGAAGGTGGGTCATTCAGTTACGAGTGTGTGTCCCCTTTGACTTACGGCAGACGACGAATGTCATTCAGTTGCGAAGGGTTGGCCCCTTCGACTTACGGTTGACGACGAATGTTGTTCAATGGCGAGTGGTTGGCCCCTCGGCTTACGGCTAATGACGAATGTCGTTCAGTTGTGAGGCGATGGCCCCTTCGACTTATGTCCAACAACAAAGTTGAGTCGTTCAGTGGCGAAGGCTTGACCCCTCAACTTACGACTGACGACAAATGTCATTCAGTGGCGAGGGGTTGGCCCCTCGGCTTACTGCTGACGACGAGAATTGTCGTTTGGTTGCGAGGGGGTGTCTCCTTCGGCTTATGTCTGACGACAAAGTTGAGTCATTCAGTGGCAAGGGATTGCTCCCTCGGCTTACGGCTGACGACGAATGTCATTCGGTGTCGAGGGGTTGGCCATCGGCTTACGGCTGACGAGGTGTCGAGCGGTTGGCCCCTTGGCTTACAGCTGAGGACGAATGTCATTCGATGGCGAGGGGTTGGCCACTCAACTTACGACTGACGATGTAGGTGGGTTGTTCAGTTGCGAGCGTGTGTCCCATTGGACTTACAGCTTACGATGAATGTCATTCAGTGGCGAAGAGTTGGCCCCATCGACTTACGATTGAGGATGAATGTCGTTCAGTGGCGGGGGATAGGCCCCTCGGCTTACAGCTGATGACGAATGTCGTTCAGTGGCGAGGGATTGGCCCCTTGGCTTACGGCTGATGATGAAGGTGGGTCGTTCAGTTGCGAGGGTGTGTCCCCTTCGATGTACGGATGATGACGAATGTCGTTCAGTGGCGAGGGGTTGGTCCCTCTGCTTATGGCTGACGACGAAGTTCATTCAGTGGCGAGGGTTGGCCCCTTAGCTTACGGCTAACGATGAAGTTCATTCAGTGGCGAGGGGTTGGCCCCTCAGCTTACAACTGACAACGAAGATGGATTGTTCAGTTGAGAGGGTGTGTCCCCTTCGACTTACCACTGACAACGAATGTCGTTCAGTGGTGAGGGGTTGGTCCCTCTGCTTATGGCTGACGACGAATTTCGTTCACTGGCAAGGGGTTGGCCCCTCGCCTTATGCCTGATGATGAGGTTCATTCAGTGGCGAGGGGTTGGCCCATCGGCTTACGGCTGACAACGAAGATGGATCGTTCAGTTGAGAGGGTGTATCCCCTTCGACTTACGACCGAGGACGAATGTCATTCAGTGGCAAAGGGTTGGCACCATCTACTTATGGCTGATGACGAATGTCATTCAGTGGCTAGAGGTTGGCCACTTGGCTTACGGTTAACGACGAATGTCATTTAGTTGCAAGGAGGTGGCCCCTTTAGCTTATGTCCGACCACAGAGTTGAGTTGTTCAGTGGCTAGGGGTTGGCCCCTCGGCTTACGACTGACGATGAGAATTGTCCTTTGGTTGCGAGGGGGTGGCCCCTTCGGCTTATGTCTGATGACAAAGTTGAGTCGTTCAGGGGCGAGGAGTTGGTCCCTCGACTTACAATTGACGACGAATGTATTTCGGTGGCGATGGATAAGTCTCTCAGCTTACGAATGAGGACGAATGTTATTCGATGGCGAGGCTCCTCGGCTTACGGCTGACGACGAAGGTGGGTCGTTCAATTGCTAGGGTGTATTCCCTTTGACTTACGGCTTACGACGAATGTCATTCAATGGCAAAGGGTTGGCCCCATCAACTTACAGCTAACAACGAATGTCGTTCAGTGGCGAGGGATAGGCCCCTCGGCTTACGGCTAACAACGAATGTCGTTCAGTGGCGAGGGGTTAGCCCATTGGCTTAAGACTAACGACGAAGGTAGGTCGTATAGTAGCAAGGATGTGTCTCCTTCGACTTACAACTGACAACGAATTTCGTTCATTGCGAAGGATTGGCCCCTCAGCTTACAGCTGACTTGAATTGTCGGTTGGTTGCAAGGGGTGGCCCCTTCTGCATATGTTCGGGGATAAAGTTGAGTCATTTAGTGGCAAGGGTTTGGCCCCTTGGCTTACAGCTGACAATGAATATCGTTCAGTTGCGAGGGGTTGGCTCCTCGGCTTATAGCTGAAGATGAGAATTGTCTTGTGGTTGCGCGGGGGTGGCCCCTTCGGTTTATGTCATACGACAAAGTTGAGTCGTTTAGTGGCGAGGGATTGGTCCCTCGGCTTACGGCTGACGACGAATGTGGTTCGGTGGCGAGGCGTTGGCCCCGCGGCTTACGGCTGACGACGAATGTCATTCGGTGGCAAGGGGTGTTGGCCCCTCGGCTTATGATTGAGGATGAATGTCGTTCGATGGAAAGGGGTTGGCCCCTCAGTTGACAGCTGATGACGAAGGTGGGTCGTTCAGTTGCGAGGGTGTGTCCCCTTCGACTTACGGCTTATGACGAATGTCGTTCAGTGGCGAAAGGTTGGCCCCATTGACGTAAGGCTGACGACGAATGTCTTCAGTGTCGATGAGTAGGCCACTCGACTTACGGCTGACAACAAATTTCATTCAGTGGCGAGGGGTTGGCCCCTTGGCTTACGACTGACGATGAAGGTGGGTCTTTCAGTTGCGAGGGTGTGTCCCCTTCGACTTACGGCTGACGACGAATGTGGTTCGTTCAGTTATGAGGGTGTGTCCTCTTTGACTTACGACCGACGACGAATGTCGTGCAGTGGGGAGGAGTTGGCCCCATCGACTTACGACTTACGACGAATGTAGGTCGTTCAGTTGCAAGGGTGTATCCCCTTTGACTTATGGCTAACAACGAATGTCTTTCAGTGGCGAATGGTTGGTCCCTTAGACTTATGACTGACGGTGAATATCATTTAGTGGTGAATGGTTGGCCCCATTAACTTACGGCTGACAACGAATGTCGTTCAGTGGCGAAGGGTTGGCCCCATCGACTTACTATTGGCGACGAAGATGGGTCGTTCAGTTGCAAGGGTGTGTCCCCTTCGACCTATGGCTGACGATGAATGTCGTTTAGTATTGAAGGGTTGGCCCCATAGACTTGTGGCTGATGACGAAGGTGGGTCGTTCGGTTGCGAGGGTATGTCCCCTTTGACTAATGGCCGTCGACTAGGAGTTTCTCAAGCTCTTGTTGGGGCATGATTCAGCATTATGAATGAGCTTGGTAGGTTGTTGATATGCTTTGGATTCACACCCGAAACGATGTCATTTTATCGCAAGCGCACGGTATAGTGGCAATCGGGTATCGAACACAGGGAGGTTGTTTTTTAGTATCGGTCGATTCCTAGGTTGGTTTGACTGTGGGTTTTATTAGTGGAGATGGATTACAAAGGGTCATATTGACGATGGGAAGTCGTGTCACGTCATTATCACAAATATCTACTCCACAAGGAAAGAAATAAAACAAAGATAACAAATGAGAGACAAGTACTAGGGTGTCGGTATCCCCACTACTGCTTCGGGCTAAGAAATAAGATCATACATATCTAGACATTGATTCATCCGACGAGTCGATCATATGTTGTGTGGGTTATTTACTGGTGCCACCATCGTTGATCACTGCGTAAACGATATAAAGGTGTAACAAAGACCATGGTTGGTGCCACTATCGTGGATCACTGCACTTAGAGGACGACGTTACAACTTTACTCGGATGTGTGGGGACTTCTCAGGGCTAGTGCCACTATAGTGGATCACCGTGTCCATCGAATTCCCAATACCCCCGTGTGTAATCTACCACAACATAACTCTACTGACTTATCAATTTCTAGCTAAGTAGTTGCGGTGCCAATATCTTGGATCACCATGCTACAATCTAGATCCAGTGTCAGTATTTTGGATCACCGTCACTAAACTTAGATTCGACGCCAATATCTTGGATCACCACCCCTAGCAAGGATAAAGCCCTATGCAATAGGGTTCAACCTAACCCTAGCATTAGATCTACTCAAGCATAACAACAATATATAAATCAAGATAAATCTATATTGCATGCATATACGAAAATAATAAAGAAAGATTAACAAAGAAATACTTAGCTTGATTCAAGAAGGAGGGGCCTAGGGCATGCCCATACTCCTAAAAGAGTCTCCAAGAACAAAAGAGGGAACCCCGTCAATGGTGGATGCCACTTCCATTATATATTACCCCCTCAAAACCCTAGCAAACCTAAGAGAAACCCCAATAAATCCGCAACAAATTGGGTAAAACCCGCTTGCAAATCGCAGTTTTAAGTTGTGGGCCCAGTTGACTCGGACTGAGTGGCCTATCCACTCGACCGAGTGGCAGATTCCAACACTGCAGTGTCATCTTGTAAAAAATCCACAGATTTCATACGACCTATGTTTCGTGCGTTCTTAGTGATGTTGGAACCGTCATGAAGTATACTATCCATGGAAAATTTCAGAAAAATACTTTGCTCACTTGCATGACAGCAGATCTTCAAAGAGTGAGAGGCTGTCTTGAAATCTGGGCGCTTTTCCTCTCTCAACCGAGTTCGGTTGCACTTGGTTCGAGTGGCCTTCATGCTCGGTCGAGTAGCATTCGACATTCCCTTGTCCTTTATCTAAAGGTAGTCGTAGTTTTAAGTTGTGGGCCCAGCTGACTCGGACTGAGTGGCATGTCCACTCGACCGAGTGGCAGATTTCAGCACTCCAGCGCCATCTTGTAAAAATTCCACAGCTTTCATCCAACCTCTGCTTCACGTGTTCTTGGTGGCATTAGAACTGTCATGAAGTCTACTATCCATGAAAAATATCAGAAAAATACTTTACTCACGTGAATGATAGCAGATCTTTAAAGAGTGCGAGGTTGTCCTGAAATCTGGGCGCTTTTCCTTACTCGACCGAGTGCGGTTGCACTCTGACTGAGTGACCTTCGTGCTCGGTCGAGTAGCCTTCGACATTCCCTTGTCCTCGATCTGAAGTAGCCGATCAGACCGAGTGTCGAGTCTACTTAGTCGAGTTCACAGTGTTGGAAATATTCTTGAAAACGTCGATCTGTCGTAATTTCTACTCGGCCGAGTGGCAATGCGACTCGGTCGAGTTCAGAGGGTTCGACTTTGGCTCAAAAAATGTCGTTCTGCCATATATTTCACTCGACCGAGTAGCAATGCTACTCGGTCCGAGTGACCTTCTCGACTCGAAAATCAGCCAAGTGTTGAAGCCCTCTTTTCTCCTTACCCACTCGGACCGAGTGGGATTGCCACTCGGAACGAGTGTTCTGGAATGCTAATAAACGATGGGATCTTCCATTCTTCTTGCTTTCTTCTCCTTCTTTCTTCATCTTCTCCTCAATTCTCCATCTTCTTTGGCACCTCAGGCATGTCATCATGAGTGTTCTTGGTGCTCCTGCATCGCCGATCATCCCCTTGACTCCAAATTGCTATAATATCCCTCCAAATCCATGAAATACAACAAAACGCTCTCAAAGCCAAATAGTCCCGAATAGTTGTATAAAAGCATATAAAATGGGGAAATGCAGGGTGAAATGCATCATAATGATATGCGACTAATCATGCAAAACAGGAGCATATCAAAATCCACCAAGCTTACATCTTACTCGTCCTCGAGGAATATAAATAAGAGGTTCACCAGTAGACAAAAATAATAAAATCAAAGAAATCAAAGAAGAGAATTGACAAGATCATTTCCTCATCTCATGTAGCACACACAACATCAACTGAGCAATAAATAAGCATGCACATCCATACATAGCATTCTAGTCTAGCATCATGCATATATCGTGGATTTTCAATGAAGTATAGAGAACTCAACATCAACATGAAATTAGAGAAGAAATCATGTCATAGCCTACCATACAATATACTCAATCCATAGAATTTAAGTTCAACATCCACAATGGATTCTCTATCCACCATAAATGTATCATGATCAAATATCAAGCAAGCAAGATAAAAATTTGTAGTTCATGAAATGAGATAATAAGTTCCATTGAAGCTAGGAGATCGCCACACTAGACTTTTTCACGAATCCTAGAAAAACTTCAACCATGCCCATGTAACCCCCCTCCCCCCCTAAAACACAGTACGATGTAATATCAAGCTTCTGTGTACGTGCATTTGAAATACGTGTAGAATGGCACACTTGTAATTTTTCAACTTTTGTTAAAACCCCACTTTTTCTTTTTCAAATCTTTTCCTCTTTCCTTTTATTAGGTTATGTTACAAGTTCCACATGGCCTTCATGGGTTTCCATTTCATTTTCCTTTCTTTTCATTTTTCCTTTCATTTTCATTTTTTTTTCATTTTCCTCTCATTTTTCTTTTCATTTTCTTTTCCCTTCCTTGTATTTATCTTTATTTTCCCTATGGTCTTTCCCTCATGGGCCTTGGGCCAAGTCATCTAGCAACAAAAAAGAGAGAAAGAAAACACAAAAGGAATCAAAAAAGGAAATGAAAACAAAAGGGGTAGAAAAGTCAAAACTTCCGCAAATTTCTAAACCCTTCTAAATCCTTCCGTCTTCATTCTTTTCTTTTTATTTCTTTTAATTCCCCTCCCCTCCCCACTCTGGCCGAACTCTCTAGTAACACAAAAAAAAACAAAGAAAGAAAGAAAGAAAGAAAGAAAAGGAGAAGAAAGAAGAAGAAGAAGAAGAGAACAAAGAAGATAGCTAAAGAGGAGGAAAACTTCACTTGAGGTGGGATTCAAATTAGAAAAGTACTCTTTTATGGTTATAATTCAACAATAATCCCTACAATTATTATATATGCAATAGTTGCATCTTAAATTGATGAACTTCTTGCCAAGTTGATGCTGATTTAAAGTTCGAATTTTGCTGGAAATATTTTTTTGCATATATCACTCTATAGATTGATTTAAATTCTGATAAAATATTCTAAATGGATCAGTTAGTTATCTACAGCTTTCATGTTGGAAGTTTTTCCAAATTCGAACTGCAATTAACTCAAAACTGCTGTTGTATCTGAAGTAACAGAATCTGCCAGATTTTACACCACCTCACTGAAATGACAATATGACATTGTAGACATCCAAATCCTACAAATTCAGACAATTTGAGCAACTACACTTCAAGACTACAATTTTGGAATCGGGACAAATTATCAAATTCTGCCTGCAATATGGATAAATTCGTTGTTGAAGTTATGTCAAATTTTCTGAATCTGAACAGATCTGCTATGTTTTACGGTACATGTCTCTATAAATAGCAAGCAACTCCTGAATTTTTGATATTCGATATCTGATACCCTAACTAGTATAGCTACAACTTTCATTTTATGAGTTTCAGCAAATTCATAAAGAAATGTGATGATACTGACCATTATTATGATAGTTTATGTATTTTCAGTTTTTCTGAATGTGTTGTCACTATGTGGTCGACATTTTCAACGAAACCAAATTGTAATTGAAATGTCCTGGGATAACTTGCTCCACTCTAATGTGGGTAAGTATCCTAGGAAGGGGTGGGGGAGACCTGAATATTACGTATGTATCAGGACTGGACTTCTGAGGAGTTGAGGTGATATGTGATGCCCACAAGACAATGTACCGTGAGATGACGTGAGTTGATCTTATCTCGCTCGCACTCCCATGAGAGGGAGTGGGCACAGTTCGAGAGGCCCCGTTAAAATTCATCAGTAGTCGTACACCACTGGCAGGGTAGTTGAGAGCCACCCACCCGAGGTGAGGTCCAGTCCCTGATACATAGCGTGGTGTCCATGTTTCCAAATTTATTAAATCATGAAAATGTTGCTTGCTTTACTTCTTTTATATTACTGTAGTCATATTGTTTCTTAGTAGTTCTATTAGACCATTAAATAATAACAATGATGATGATGATAATGAACAAAAACCTAAAAGTGTTCCTTTCTAGTTGGGTTTCCTACTGGGCACGCTGTGACGTGTCCATGACGTCTTTCAGGACCAGAGCAGGCAGGAACTGAGCCAGTGCCGCGGGAGCTTCCGCATGTAGGAGACTCTTGCCTTTCAGACACCTAGTATTAGTTTAGCGAGTGTGAGTTGTCTCCTTTTTGGCGTATTTTTGTTTGTGGACTTTCTTATGTCCATATGTTATATAGTGTTGTCCGCTGTGTTGTACTTGGCAGATGCTTTAGTTGTACTTTGTATTTGCTCAGATGTTGTGTAGTTTTTAAGTTGTACTTCGTACTTGTATATGACTCTGTGACAGATAGTACTTTGGAATGTTGTGATTGGAGCACTTGTAGTTTTCTTTTCCTTCTGTTGTGTTGTCCTAGCATGTGCAGTGGCCTGCTTGTAATAAAATTAAATTCAATGCTTGGTACACTACCGCGGCATGTTAAACACCCATCTTCAGTTGCCCTAGAAACCTTGAAAACCAGGGTATTTGGGAGAATGGGGTGTGACAGCCCATGTCTTTATTCTAAATAGAAGTGGTGATAAGGATATGAAATTTTTGTGTTTTTATACTTTTGGCTATTTTTTTCTTTTTGTCTTGCAAACTTGCGTAGATGCAATGGAGTGCAAGGAGCAGTCTATGCATCCTAGATCAGGCAATCTTAGGGCATCAGGTTACAAGGAACCCCAAGGACCTTTTATTTAGAAATTTTGTTTAATTTTTTTGTGATTTTATTTTTGGGATTTATTCAAACTCACGTAAACGTGATGGAATGCAAAGATGGTCTTTGACCATTTATTTGGCTATATACAAAAGAAAGGAAAAAAGCATAGAATCTAGACATGGGCTTGGTATCAGAGTTTCTACTCATCAATACTAAAGCCTCATGGGTTATCCTAATTCTCTTGAATCATACTCATTCATTCATTTTCATATTTAATTCATGCAATTCCATTTAATTGTTTCGAGAATATATATTGTGGAAAAATGAACTCAGCTATGGAAAAGCATATTGAAAAGGTAATCTACTCGTGGAAATAACTCTAAATCAATCAGTTCAGATTTAAAATAAAATCCATCATATAAATATTAAAATGAAGCATATAAGCCCGTGAAAAATGCCACGTGAGTGTGGGAAGAAAATCAGTCAAGTGTGCATGACCAAATAGTGCAATCATAGGAAAATCCTTTCTAGTCTAAAAGAGAAAAGGGAAAGAGAAAAATAAAAACAAGCACACAATATGATGCATGCACAAACATCATAGGAAAATAATATGAAAAAAAAATCGAAAAAAATAATGCAAAAAAATTGAAAAGTTCTATAAAATCCTAAAGATAAAGTAAAAAATACGACTAATGCAACTAGAAGGCATGGAAATGCACTCCCCCAAGCTTAAACTACACATTGTCCTCAATGTGATCATAATAAAGAATAATGAAGGACAACGATGAAAAAATATAGGGGGTGAATGAAAAATGATGACATGAATAATGAATGATCCTAATGCAACTAAATGCACAAGCAATGATGCATGAGAGCGCCTTCCCCAAGCTAAACCGAACAATCCTGTTCATTGACTCGATCAATAAAATCACGACGTGGAAAATCATGATCAAGTCAAATGAATTAGAAGGTAAGATTTCACTTGAAAGAAATGCTCGATGGTGGGTGAGCAAAATGGTGAGACATGAATAATGTGAAGAAGACAATCATATAATCTAATGGGTTTTGAGGTGCATAAAATGTTGCTAGCCACAATCATAGGGGTAAATTATTAAACTAACTAAGAAAGCAGTAAATCTATACGGTCCTCTCACTGTCAAGAGGATTCAAGATTATTGAAAGCATAAAATTCTACACAACTGCTGCACTACTAGATTTGTACCACCTGTAGCAAAAGGCAGATACAGTATCGTTGTCGGTGCAGGCAAATTCTCCAACTTCACTGTCCGTGACTCCACCAGGTGCGTGTCTCCACGAACTCCATCAGATTCTAGCAATGTGGCTCCCAACATCTCTCCAAGGACTCCACATGTACCCTGCAAGAGATAAGCCCCATCAATCCGAAGAGGATAATTCCTCCCCAAAATAAATGTATTCCAAAGAAGATCGTCAAAAGACATATGTGAGATAAAATTGGTAGACGAGACTCCGCTAAAAAAATATATCCCTACTCTCGTGCACCACATCGACCTACTCCTCATTGTTTGCCTCGGGTTCTTCAGGTAACGCTTCGTGGTCCTCTTCAGGCTCTCCTATCGTCGATGCATCCCATTGCACCTCCTGATCATATACATATGCATCCATGGTTGCAAAATCCTCGCTCTCCTCCTCGTATATGTTCCATCGTGCCTCTTGATCATATGTATGTGAATCCTGCAAAAGGCACAATAATTCATCAAAATCTGAATCATAACAAATATCATATACAGGAGGGGAATCAAATGAAAAAAACGAGCGGGTAAAGAGATCTCCCTGATTGGGTGCCTTAAGATCTTCGGATAGTCATCAGTGCCAGTGGAAGGGTGAGGTGGCTATGGAAGCTCTAATAAGTGAGGGTAATGCTTGGGATCCTCATGAATGGATGTGTCTTCGTCCCAATGCACAACCTCCTCGGTGACAAGCTCTGGCTCCGTGTGTAAGACATGCTTTGGCCATGTAGGCTCATGTGTCAGGTAGGGGAACTAGCTAGATGCTAAAGTATCAGCGTGCTCTCCTGGTATGGAAGTAGATGTGGCGCCCTCGGATACATCGTATCTGTCATCCCGCTCGAGGTAGATAACCTCAACGTCTTCTCCCTCCAAATCCCCTCTGTCCATCCACTCATCATATGAACTAGCTGTATCGGTGGGTGGGGGGAGTGACGACGGTGCAAACCGGCTCTGCAGTGACACATCTCGAGTGTCTCATCGCAGTTCTCTCATCAGAAATGGATGCATCCGTGCCTGGTATCGTTGTCTCCTCAGAGGTAGGAGCATCAATGTCCTCGGTCTCTCCCTCGGGCCCTTCGTGTATGGAAGTAGAAGTGTATGGAGCTGCTGGCCCTTTCGAAGGGGCGACATCACCTAGACAGGCCCAAGAAAAATCCGACGACGTATCACAAAGAATGCCTCCACCCATCTTGCTAAACGCATCCCTCGCATCCTTATCCAGTCCTCTCCAAGGGGAACCAAGAAGAGCCATGTTGCTGACCCCATGCTGTGGCAACCCATCCAGTAATGTGTTGAACTTCCCCCAAGCTTGTCAAAAAGTATCTCTCTTGGTTCGCTTGAAGTTCATGATCTGATCTCTAGTCGTTGGGTGGTGCTACATCTCCGTCTGCTCATCAATGGTCAGTGGGCTCCTCCTGAACTGGTGACGCCGGTGGCTCATGAGATAAAAGAGTCATGCTGATATCATCGGCCTTTGATTGCAATTGATTAAGTGCCTCATTCAGCTCAGTGCAGGCTTCATTCCATTGAAATTCAAGAGTGTTGCACTGTTCTCCTCCATCTGTGCGAGCGCCAAATTGATGGGATGGTCAGGACTAAAGAGATAGACGCAGCTTTCGTTGGGCATGTGTCCATCCATGCCACAAGACTTGCTGTAGGCACAACATTCTGAATAGTGATCATATCCTTCCATCTGATAGTATGGTCCTGTGGATAGTATCCATATTCTTCCATTGGAGCCTCAAACTGTGCCGAATAACCATTGCCTGAATAGTCCCAATATTGCTACATTGTACCTGAATAGTCAAAAACAAACAACCTGGAAAAGATATCAGTGGTACAAGAAGATAGAGATAATGATAAAGCGGGTGGCGGGGAAAAATATTTCTTCTTGTTTCTTTTTATAAAAAATTTCAAATGTTTTAGTTTTTAGTTTTTTCTTTTTATTTCCCGAAGTCTACCAACCTAATTGTAATAAAATGGTACTCAAATAAAAACCTCCTCGGTAACGGCACCAAAAACTTGATCTGCTGTGGATTCACAACCGAAACGATGTCGTTTTACCGCAATCACACGGTATAGTGGCAAGCAGGTATAGAACACAGGGAGGTGGTTTCTAAGTACCGGTAGATTCCTAGGCTGGTTTGGCTGCGGGTTTTATTAGTGGAGATGGATTACGGAGGGTGGTGATGGCGATGGATGTGAAAGTCGTGTCACGTCGTTATCACAAATATCTGCTCCACAAGGTAAAAAAAGACAAAGATAACAAATGAGAGACAAGTACTTGGGTGTCGATATCCCCACTACTACTTCATGCTAAGAAATAAGATCATACATACATAGACAGTGATTTGTCCGACGAGTCAATCATATGTTGTGTGGGCTCTTTACTGGTGCCACCATCGTGGCTCACCGCATAAGCGATATAAATGTGTAATGAAGACTAATGTTGGTGCCACTATCGTGGATCACCAAACCTAGAGGACGACATTACAACTCTATTCGAATATGTGGGAGCTTCTCAGGGCTAGTGCCACTATCGTGGATCACCGTGTCCATCGAATTCCCAACACCCCCGTGGGTAATCGACCACAACATAACTCTATGGACTTATCAATTTCTAGATACGTAATAGCGGTGCCAATATCTTGGATCACCACGCTACAATCTAGATCCGGGGCCAATATCTTGGATCACCTTCACTAAAAGTAGATTTGACGACAATTTCTTGGATCTCCTCATCTAGCAAGAATAAAGCCCTAGGCAATACGGTTCAACCTAACCCTAGCAATAGATCTACTCAAGCATAGTAACAATATAGAAATCCAGAGAAATCAACATTGCTTGCATATAAGAAAACAATAAAGAAAGATTAACAAAGAAATACTTAGCTTGATTCAAGGATGAGGGGCCTAGGGCATGGCCTAACTCCGAAAAGAGTCTCCAAGAGCAAATGAGGGAACCCCGTCAAAGGTGGCTGCTACATTACCCCCTCAAGACCCTAGGAAACCTAAGAGAAACACCAAAAAAAATCCGCAGCAAATAGGGTAAAACCTGCTTGCAAATCGCAGTTTTAAGTTGTGGGCCCAGCTGACTCGGACTGAGTGGCATGTCCACTCGACCGAGTGGCAGATTCCAGCACTATAGCACCATCTTGTAAAAATTCCACAGCTTTCATCAGACCTCCTCTTCACACGTTCTTAGTGGTGTTGGAACCGTCATGAAGTCAACTATCTATGAAAATATCAGAAAAATACTTTACTCACTTGAATGATAGAAGATCTTCAAAGAGTGAGAGGTTGTCCTAAAATCTGGATGCTTTTCCTCACTCGACCGAGTGCGGTTGCACTCAGTCCGAGTGGCCTTCGTGCTCAGTCGAGTAGCCTTGGACATTCCCTTGTCCTAGATCTGAAGCAGTCGCTCGAACCGAGTGTCGATTCCACTCGGTCGAGTTCAAAGGGTTGGAAATATTCTTGAAAATGTCGATCTGCCGTTATTTCCACTCTGCCACTCGGTCGAGTTCAGAGGGTTCGACTTTGGCTCAGAAAATGTTGTTCTGCCTTATATTTCACTCGATCGAGTAGCAATGCTACTCGGTCCGAGTGACCTTCTCGACTCGAAAATCAACCAAGTGTTGAAGCTCCTCTTTTCGCCTTAACCACTCGGACCGAGTGGGATTGCCACTCAGACCGAATGGTCTAGAATGCTAATAGAGGATGGGAGCTTCCATTCTTCTTGCTTTCTTCTCCTTCTTTCTTCTTCTTCTCCTCAATTCTCCTTCTTCTTTGGCACCTCAGGCATGTCAGCATGAGTCTTCTTGGTGCTCCCGCATCGCCGATCATCACCTTGACTCCAAATTGCTCCAATATCGCTCAAAATCCCTGAAATACAACAAAACGCTCTCAAAGGTAAATAGTCTCAAATAAGTGTATAAAAGCGTATAAAATGGGGAAATAAAGGGTGAAATGCATCATAATGATATGCAACTAATCATGCAAAACAAGAGTATATCAGTTCTCCTCAGCGATATTTCGTCGAACATTTGGCCTATAAATCTACCCGATCTTTCGATGCGTTTCAGGGCAATTTATGCTTAGGCATCGACGAGAAACTTGTAAGAAAGTTAAAAACAAATTTGCAGACCTGCTCATTTGTCGGTTGAGAATCTGCGGATTGCATTTACATGTATCGCCGAGGGAAAATCTTTGTGGTGTTGTCCCTTTGTTCATCGGGTCATTGAGGTGCGACCGGGTCATTGAGGTGCGACCGACAGATGAGATGGCCCCCAAAGCTTGTATATGTTGATCCCTTCGTCAGCTGCTTAACGACCTCAGGGTCGGAACCCAGATGGAGCTTCAGTGAGTGGATCGAGCTTGAGAGAAGCATAGATGATGCACGATGTTTCGGATCGATAATGGACGTATGAGGTTTTGGTGGGGACCGGGATCTGTTAGGCTCGGTGGACTCATGGAGGCTCAAGTCGGGCATTGACGAGGTATGAGAGACCACATCAAGGTCGAACAAAGCTCGGATTTGGCAATGCTCAGTCGATTCGAGGCCTCTCTGTTTCATCCTCATCTGGGAGGGCAGTTGAGCTCGGTGCCATGCAAGCATAATTGTAATAAGATGGTCAGTGCCATTGAATAGAAAGAAAAGCAAAACCCATTTTCCATCTAAGAGGTTACCCCTGTTATATTTGGTCAGATGACGCGTGGAAACCTCGATCTTGGTCGAGTGAGGTGTGGTAGTTTCGATTCTGGTCGGATGTTGGCATCGCATCCTCAATCTCGGTCGGTAGACGCCTGGAAATCTCGATCTCGATGCATGGACGCCTCGTTATTGGTCGAAAAATGCATTGACGCCTCGTTCTCAGTCAAACAAGGTAGGGGCAGCTCTGATCTCCGGTGAACAAGGTAGGTGAGGGTCACTTAGTCGAACGACGCCTCGTCCTTGGTAGAAGAACCCATGGATGCTTCGCTTTCCGTCAAACGAGGCAAGGGCGCCTCGTACTCAGGTTGAGGGTCGATTTCAGTCAAACAATGCCTCGTCCTTGGTCGAAGAACTCATGGATGCGTCGCGTTTCGTCGAACAAGGCAAGGGTGCCTCGTACTCAGGGCAGGCAAGGGTGCCTCGTACTCATGTCGAGCAAGGCAGGGGAAGCTCCGATCTCCAGCGAACAAGGGAGGTGAGGGTCGATTTTAGTCGAACAACGCCTCGTCCTTGGTCAAAGAACTCATGGATGCTTCGATTTCTGTTGAACGAGGGAAGGGTGCCTCCTAATCAGGTCGAGCAAGGCAGTGGAAGCTCCGATCTACGACGAACAAGGCAGGTGAGGGTCGAATTCAGTCGAATAACACCTCGTCCTTGTTCGGAGAACACATGGATGCTTTGATTTCCGTCGAACAAGGCCAGGGCGCCTCGTACTCAGGTCGAGCAAGGCAGTTGCACCTCCGATCTCCGTCGAACTACGTCAATTTCCAGTAGCTAGGGTCGAATGCCCGCACCTCCACCATCGGACAAGGTCGACTCCCAGTAACTTGGGTCGAACAAGCCTAAATCACTTATGGTTTGAATCATCGGAGGTGAGTCCTCGGTTCGGAGCTGGGTCGACCCGCTGCCCGATACTCACCGTTCGACTTGAGGCTCGAGTCGATGGGTTCGTTGGGTCGAGCTCCGCTGGGTCTGGATGGTCGGATTGAACTCCGACGATGCATTGATCTGCGACAGAGCCTAGGACTTCGATCGGGAGGAGCTCATACCGTCAATCGAAAGCTCTGAAGCTTGACTGGGACGTCGATTGGATAAGATTTAAACATGGAATGGTTATTTGACATCACCGCTGGCTACAAACTTGGGCAAGCTCTGACGTAGGTTGATGTTCAAATCCCTCGTCTCCCAAACAGGGACGCTACAGCTAATCAAAATTTCATTTGAGGAGACCAAGTTTAAAGCAAAGCACCCTAAAGAGGTAAATGAAATTTTGTCAAAGCATAAAATGAGTTTAAAAAATTGTAAATGAAATTGTAGCAGGGCCTGCTCAACCCGAACATTCCATTCGACGAAGATGAATGATCGGTCAAGCTTTGCGCCGACGAACATTCGAAGCTTGGTGAGCTCAATTTGAGCTTGAAAGCTTGCGACGGGTGGAGAGCCTGGATGGCTCAGATCTCCAGCATAGGGTTGATGAGGCTCGACTGTCGAAGTTAGGAATTGGGGAAAAACTTTGATCACTAATCAACGGATGGTTCAGGCCTCCATCACTGGGTCATCGAAGCTTGGTTGAAGGCTCAGAAATCTCTAAGCAATCTGCAATGATCCCAACCCACTAGCTCCTACAGAAACAATGGCTGAAGGAAGAAGGCTTCATCACCTGTTGGATCGCCCTCGAGGATTGACACGATCTGAAGTGAGATCATCGTTCTCTGCTTTTCTGCATTTAGCTACCCAACACCCTAAAAATTATCATTTTTGAAAAAGAAATAATGGGGGGTGAGTCGGCATAGTCTTCTTGTATGGTAGAGACGGGGATGTCGACTACTTCATCCCACAGATGAGCCAACTGTTAATTCCATTTTTGGCTCAACTGTAATTCGGGCTGAAGATGGCTCCATCGACGGGATTGAGCCTCATCAATCGTTGGGGTGAGATGCTCAAGTTAGCTTCTCATGGAGAAAAACATAAAGGGTGCCAGATGTCACAAAAAAGGCTAAGTATCATACAAGAATACTTCTTTATCTTCTTCCTTGATTTTTTCCCCTTTATGTTTTCCTCCATGAGAAGCTAACTTGAGCGTCGAAGGGAAATCGGTCGGGCCCCAGCCCTGACCCCCTAACGATCTTCTTATGATGCAGGATAATGGAAATACTGCGAATCTAGGCCAAAATCCATTCGTGGAGTCCAATCCTAGCTCATCCTAACCCGAAGACTCTCTTTCACGGGTTCCACCTCAACCGCTGACGAGGCTCAATCCCGACGATGGAGCTATCTTTAGCTCAAATTACTGTTGGGCCAAAATGGATTTAACAGACTTGTTTATCATCATTAAAATTAAAAGTATTACCTAGTTAGTGGGCTAATTAGGCCAACAAATATCGAGGTATGCTATGTAGTTTACTTTATCTTACCGCAAGTACACCCAATATCATGTTTGTCGTATGTATATGCACATGTTATCAATCACAACCAAAACAATCACATTTGATTACAGTCAAACGAATTTTTTGTTATCTTAACCAAACACTCGACTAGTTATTTTATCCTAAGTCGTGCACATTTCAGTTAATCTCATATAGTGATGCTGATTTTGTCGGATGTAAATCTGATGGGAAAAGTACTAGTGTCACTTGCCATTTCCTAGGGAATTCCCTTGTTTCTTGGGTTTCCAAGAAACAAAACTTGGTATTCCTATCTATGACCGAAGCGGAGTATATTGTCATGGGTCTAGTATGTGCACAAGTCTTATGGACGAGACAAACACTTAAGGACTTTGGTATCGATTGTGGTACATGTGCTATCATGGTCGACTACCAAAGTGCTATATGGATCTTCAAAACCACGGTACAACACTTCCATACCAAACAAATAGACATTAGACATCATTTTATAAATGATCATGTCTTCAAGAAGGACGTTAGACAAGAGTATGTTGCCACTCTAAAACAAATCGTCGATATTTTCACTAAACCTCACAAAGAAGATTCATTTGTGAGGCTTAGGAGAGAATTAGGGATTATGTATGAATTGGAACTCCAAAAGATCATTTTTCTATGTCATATCATGTTTCCAACATATTTCATATGGTATGCCATATTTTATGCTCATTTGACTTGATTGGAATTATATATCTAAATTTTCACATTTTGAGTATTTTTCATGAGATATATATGATTCATTTGCTACTTCAGAAGATTTTGGATTTGAAATTAATATCTATGAGTTTTGATTGATTAGATATGTTTTTGGGATGCATTTTGGTTAATTTGAGATATTAGAGCATATTTAGCGAATTTGAGATATTAGAGCATATTTAGCTTGGGTGAATTCTTCTATGTAATCCTATTCTTTATTCCTGAACCAGGACAGACGTCTGGTTGAGACGCAACAGACATCTGGCAAGTCTGAATTTTTCTCCCTTAGACTCATTCCCAGGTCAGTAGTCTGTAGATCATTGGACAGGCGCCTGAACAATCGTTTAGACGTATTCTTGGTGAACTCCAAACGACTGAACACTGGAGAATTTTTGTGGATTATTTTCCGAGAGTTCTATTGATGACTGGTTTTTATATATAGTTTTCACGTACTTTTTCCACACGTTTTATGCCACTTCACCATGTTTTCCATGCTTTTTGTTCCTTTTACGGTTTTGCTTCTCTTTGGTGTGTTTCAGGTGAATTCGTGGATTTTTGGAGCAAAAGAGCGAAAATATGGGCTTTTGGACCGATAAAAGATGTGATAGGATTCAACTCAAGAAGATTTATGGTTGGTGATCAGATTGTGAGCAGCAGCATCTCACATGGCCGTGTGAGCAGACACGGCCTGAAGCTATGAAGCCCCCTGATGCATCCCCCACACGACCATTCAAACGGTCGTATGGCCCCCAAGCTGCCAAGGCAAAGAATTGCAATGACACTGCCATGTGAACTTACCACACGACCGTGTCGTCCCCAATAACAGCGAAAGGTAGTAACAGTAAGTAAATAGCGACGTGGCCATTCGGACGAAGAATTTCTGAGGGATGCAGCGTGCATAACTTGAACCGAGCGACGTAACCGCATCGTTCGGCCCACACGGCCGTTTCGGGTCGGATCTGAATCATACCCAATATGGTTTTGGGTTACTATTTAAGCCATTGGGTGCCGCCAGTGAGAGAAGAGCATACCCTAGCTTCGATTTATTCCCCTTTTTGATGTATTTTCTTAGTTTTAGGAGTAGGGTTAGTTTAGATGAGGATTTTGAAGCTTTCTCTTGGATTGTAAATAAGAATTGACGACTCTTGTGGGTGATTCAATGAGATAAGTTTTCATTGCTCTCTTTTATTGTGTCTTTGTTATTATTTGCTATTAATTGTTTCTTTTTATCGTGTTCTTTGTGCTCTTGATTGTTGATCTTTGTGATTGTATTCGTTATATATGTTTTCATATCGTAATCCTTCGTTAAATCTACGTAGTTCTATACCTCGTACAATCGATCTACGTAGCTAATAACGACCCCGAATCGAGCTAGTACTCGATCAATCAACCTCCCTACGGATGACCAGTATAGTGTTACGACGCCATGCGCTTGCGGTATATAAGTGTAAAACTTCACAACATCTATCATCCTCTTATTTATTTTTATAGCCGTTTGAAGTAGGTTGACCATATGATTGCATGGCTTTTTAGCCGTCTGTGTTGTCTTTATCAGACGTCTGGTAGCCCTATAATTCTCCTAGTATTCTTTCCCTCTGAGCCAATCATTTGTAGTACACAGAACAGGCGTCTGTAGGGTATGCCAGATGTCTATGTTGTGTACTCTAGTCGTCTGATTGCTTCGAGATTTTGAGTTGTAAATCTATGTGACAGGCATCTTGTCGTGCTACTCCAGACATCTGACGACGTTTAAATTTTGATCTCGACTTGATCCAACGGCTAAGATTCGTCAATCTTTCGTTTTTAGTCTTTAATCTTCACGATTTAGTGCTCACTATTTCTCTATCCAAACGTTTGCTCACCATCTGACCCTCAACCCTCAAATTTCTATGTTGACTCTTCGATCGATTTTTGCTGTGTCTGCCATTAGTCAGTCTTCCGACCTCTCTCTAGTCGATCGCTGTCGATTTACTCATCCACCAAGGTATAATACTCTATGTGATCTTTTTTGTTTAGGGCTTCGTTTATCTTTGCTTAGGGTTGTTTAAAGCATCTAAGTTCTTTTGTTTAATCTCAATTAGGGTTTGGATTCTTGCGTTAATATTCTTATGGCTCCGCGCAAGAAGATTGTTGCCAGTCCCCTGCTTCCTACACGTTTCAAGCCGACCATAATTTCATTCACAGAAGCCACTCGTATCTCACATTATGTGGCACATGATGAACCATCTCAACCTCAACCACAAGATCAACCCGTATTTTTAACCCATCAACCTGCATCCCAACAACCTCCTTCACGGCCTCTTATGTCTAATCTACCTCCATCTCCTCTACATACCATTGATACATCCTTCTCTGAGCACCCTCTGATTCACAATGATTCTTTTGATATCATAAGTGTTTAGTTATCTAGCCTCGGCACTGTGATTGATCAAGTGCATTCTACGCACTCGTCAGATTGACTTCAGCTTCGATCTGAAGAGATTTGACTCTCACATCATCAGTCTTGGTGAGAGTCATGCACAAGTTTTAGATCTTCTAGAGCATGATTATGCGCACCTGCAACAGCTTTTTACAAACACTGCCTCTACTAGAGAGTGTTTTGACGATCTCTTGTCTCCCCTGGTTTAGCTTAAAATAAGTCATACAAGGTTTAAGAATGAGGTCTCTTTAATGCATCAGTATATGGATTAGGTCCTGACGATGATGAGATCTGTCTCTTCCATCGTTCATACTCAGATTGAGCAGTCGCAGTTGTTGTCTCTTCTGGTTCGGAAGATTGATAGGAAACTAGATCTGGTTATGCATGTTGATGCCCCAGGACCCATTTCTGCTTTTGTTCCTCCTCCACCTACTCCTTGACATATTAGGATGTTTCGTGAAGACTCTCTCTCAGGCTTAGATTCTTAGTATTTTTGTTTTAGAGTGTGTGTGAGGATACTTATCTTTGTTAATGTACTTTTGGTTTTTTTTTGTTTTAGTTGGATGTATGTGATGTTAGATTATGATAATTTTTTGAGATGTTGTATATGACATATTTTGTCTTGTATATCATATTTTGGGTCGTTGAGCAATGTTATAATGTACTTCTTTTTGTGTATCATCAACTCATTATATACATATACGTATATGTATATGTCATATACCTATACGTATATGTATACGTATACGTGTATACACGTACACGTACACGTATACGTATACACGTAAACATACACGTACACGTATACGTCTACGTATAGGTATACGTGTATGTATATACGTATACGTATACATTTACGTTTACGTGTATATACCTATACGTATATATATATATATATATATATATATATATATATATATATATATATATATATATATATATATATATATATATATATATATATATGGAGCTCCAATATTTTATATATGTGTCTTTATGTCTATATATACAAATCTGTGATGCATTTCCAATATGAAATGTTGAAATTGTCTCAATGCCATTGGTTTAAATTTTTGATGAGATAAACTATTGGGTGTGATACTCCTTCATGTTTTGTTTTAAAATTATAGTTTTGTTTCACCTCGATGTTTATCTAATTCAGATAACTCCTATGTTTTATAACTCTTTTAGCAATAGTAGTTGGTGTTTTGCTTCCTTCCTCTCTTTTTGGGTTATGACAAAGGAGGAGCGAAATAAACAGAAGAATAATTCATGTGTGATCGCACCCCAGTGGGTCGATGCTAATAAAACTGCAGCGTACGGGTCGTGTGTAGTCGCTTACGGGTCGAACACGAGGAGGTGGTCAATGAGTATTGGTTTATATGTCTTCAAGTGAAGCTATGCAATAGTGTCGGTGATTGGTTGGTGAAAAGTAGGAAGAGTGTGGATCAAAGGATAAAAGCTCTAGGTCCTGGAGAATCCCCGCCATTGGACTAAGGCTAGTGCTAGACTAGTAATCAACCGGTTGCCAGGTTCATTAGGACTCGGGAGAGGTCATGTGACCTAAGGGCATTCGCCTATCCCCCACTGTCGTGATGCATGATATGTTATTACCTTATGTCATGTCCTACCCCCCGCTATTGCGATGCAATGATAGGCCAACCCAACCTACACCGATGTCAGTGGTCTCCGATGCATCAGTGTACGTTGGGTGCATTATGCTCGACGAGTATCCCCAATCTTCCTCCCGCCCACAATGGCATTCGAGGATTAGACCTATATTGGGAGAGTGCTAATCGATGCCCGACTCTCGTCAGCTACACCAATAGTATGGGACGTCGTATGGATCGAATCCTCGGATTTGTACCGACTTTTGGTCGGCGACCAATCCGATCGCCCCGGAGGGAGTGGGTCGAATCTACGACGACAATAATCATCCCATTATACCCCTAATCTCAATTAGCCCAGCAAGTAAATCAATTAACTAGTTCAACCCATAGCCCTAATCCAATGGGGTACATCACATTGCCCTAGACGAAAACTACTCACTATCCATTACAATAAAAGGGGTTCCTAGCAATGGGTAAGCATCTAAAGCCATGAATTCAGATTTAATCAGCAATAGATGACAAAACAAGGCACTAGTAACAAGGAGAGAATTTCTATTAAGAAAAGTTAAATTATTACACTAATAAGCAAATAGAACAATGAAAACAACAAAATTAAAGAGTTTAGAATCCTTACAAACCTGCCCAAACCCTAGAAAATAACAGAAAATGGCTAAAAAGGATTCCTCTCGCAGGAGGATGAAGGGGCGCTTAAATACACGCGCCCAAAAGACCAAAATAGCCCCCAGTTTTAGCCCTAGCCACCTCAAGAACCCGATTTGACGCGACAGCGTCAGAAACGATGCGGCCATGTCATTCCTTTGTGTAGTATGGAATTGGGGCTTCAGCGACGCGGTCACGTCAATAGAGACTCGACCGCGTCGAAAATGGCTATGCGGCCGCGTCGAAAATGGATACGCAGCTGCGTCGTCTTTTACTGCGGTCGCGTCGATCTGCTCTTGTCATCGTAAATTCGTGGCCACGTTCGTTCGTGCGGAGTGTGAAAGCCTATGATCTTCAATCTCTATCTTCAATCTTTACGTCCTCTGACGCGGCCGCTTGGTGGTATTTGACGCGGCCACGTAGATGTTGTCTCCAGTGTAGTTTGACACGGCCGTGTGCGATATGGTGACGCGGCCGCGTGGGTGGCAGTTGTTCACAAAATCCTCTCTTTTGCACCAATTAACTCCATGACTTCGCTCCTTTCGCCTCTTTGCGCTAAGATCTCGCCATGTGGTCCCTAATCGGCTTATATTTCCTGCAAAGCACGTAAGGGACCACAAAAGCAAAAGAAGAGACAAAACAGGGGAAACGGGGAGGAATGGAGAATGAAACGATGTAAAACGTGCATTAAAAAGAGTGAAAAACTATATACAATAAACACTCATCAATGTGCTTTTATGAATTTAAAACATTTCCATAAACCATAACATTCAAAATTTAATTTTTGAACCATTGTATGATTCAAGGGGAGTATGATATATAAATTTGGATTATATCCCACATTCACATATACTTGAGATATTTCATAAGAATTTAGATTCCATTCACATTTTGTTTAATTCATCCATGTGTATTACCATCACATCATTTTCATGTGTATTCATTATTTTTTGAGCTTTCATGTCTATTATACACAATTTCATGTGATACACACATTTTAACTACACATTGATGCCATGTATTATATTTGAATTATTTGGACTAATTTGATTAGCATCAATGCAGGGAGAGTAAGTATTAATTTTCATAGCACAATTATATTTTTGTTTTTTATTTGTTAGTCATCAGCAAAACAAGGGAGAATGTTGAGTATTGGATCCTTTAATTTGGTTTTGATTATGAGCAAACATAATTAATTATGACTACTCCTTCTTTTGTAGTTAATTAAAGCATCGTCAAATGTAAATTACAGAAATATCAAATGCGACGATGAAGTGACGCGATGATGTGAGGAAATCAAATGATGGACGCAATGATTCAAATAGGAATGGAAGGAGATTAATATGTAATTTTCCAATTCTTAACTTCATTTTGAATTTAGAATTGAATGTACTTGTTAGAAGAACTTACATGTCATTCACAACACCTGAGAATACTCATTAGTCGATCCCATAGGGCTAGGAATTCATTCAGCTCAAAATTGAGCTTTTATCCCTAGATCAGACGTCTGGTATAAGACCACCAGACATCTGGCGTGCATCCATGAGTTCGGTCTGGAAACCTAACAGGACAGACGTCTGAAGTTGTCTTACTAGACATCTGAATAGGTTGACAAAAGTCTGGAAGATCAACTCCAGACGCCTTGGAAATTCCCACAAAATTTCCAGTAAGTTGCATTTCTTGACTCTCATCGTTCGATCGTCTGATGCCTTAAGGACAAACATCTAAACAATCAGACAGACATCTGGGAACCCTTCACCAGACGTCTGGTTATCTAGTCGTTAGACTACACTTATTGATTTGTTTAAATAGTGTATCAGACGCCTGACGATCCTTCTCCAGACATCTGGTGACTCAAAAATCTGCCTGTTATAGCCCATTCCAGCATTTATTATTGCAGATTTCTTAAGGGATTTGGTTGGATTTTTAGAAATTTATAAATAGGGAATGTTGGCATGCAAATTAGAACTCTTGGAACCCATCTACTCTCATTGAAGTGCACTCAAATCTCATTTATATTGTCCAGTAAACGCTCAAAAGCTCACACTCTTAGTATTGATTGCCTTGTTCAGTTGTACAAGTATGGTAAGTGCTCCATCTCACTCATTAGAGCACATCTCACACACTCCCTAGCCATCCCTTCTAAGTAAGAAAATATTCAAGGCATATGATTGTGTAATTGTTTTAAATTGAGTATTTCAATTTCTTTATTTCTTGTGTAAGAACTGCTCTCGGGTTGTGAGAATGGATTATTCCCAGGTTGTTGGAATAATGTTATTGTGTACTGGATTTTCTCTTACCAGGATTTGGTAAGAATGAATATTAGTGGATACTAATCTCTAGTGTGATTTACTAGAGGGTTAATGGAGTATGATTCCATGGAGTCGGGAATTGACTCGGTGAATCCGAATCAGTGTACATACCTTCTTTGCAAGTGCAATTCATGTGTTGTTGTCTCATTTCTATTTATTGCACACTCTTGGTTGCTTGGGATTTTTAGTATGCGTAAATTCCTTTTTAATTATCATAAAACATTATTCACCCCTCCCTCTAGTGTTTTTCCCATATCCTCAAGTCTTACATATACATATATTTAAAATTAATGAACGCATGCTAAATCCAGGTGTTCTATTCTTTACGACATGTTGTCTGGAGTTAAACTTATCCTAGACAAGAATAGTCTGGCTGGTGACAACTACGATGATTGGCTAAGGAATATCAAACTTACACTTTTTTTGAAAGAATAAGCTATGTCCTCACCGACCCCTTCTATAAACCACAAGCTAAGGGTGCCAGAGCTGAGGCCGTTGAGTTCCATAAGCAATGGATCCTGATGATGAAAATACACGCTACCTCATACTCGTCTCTATGAGTAATGAGCTCCAGAGGAGGCACGAACATATAGATGTTCGTAGCATATCTCTCAATACAAAATACCAGTATGTGAAACAATCTCGGGCCACAAGTTTTGAGGCTTCGTGTAAACTGTTTAACACGAAGATGAGTGGAGGCTTGGTGCAAGATCATGTGCTCAGTATGATTGGGTACATTGAGGAGCTTTTTTCGTACTGGAACATGAGTTGTTTATGGAACTCATCCTGAATTCTCTTACCCCAAAGTTTGGCACGTCCATAAGTAATTTTATTATGAACAAACTTGAGGTTGAAGTTCCAATATGCTTCGGCAATTTGAGGATAACTTGAACTCATGTGTTGGTTGTCGACTCTTCTTCCTCCTCCAAGACCAAGCTCAATGAAAAGAAGAAGAATGCCCTTCAACCAAAGAAAGACATAAATAAAGGTAAATGGAAAGTAAAGAAAGTGGCATCGACAGAGTTAGAGTGCTATTTCTGCCATAAGAAAGGGTGTTAGGGGATGAACTGCAAGTTATTTCTAGAGCAAAAGAAGAAGTGGCATACTGATGCCTCAACTTCAGGTATAATTGTTATACAAAGCATAGTACTTTCAGTGACGTCTAATGCACTTGTATTAGATACCGGTGCGGGTTTTCACATCTGTAATAATTTACAGTGGCTGGGAATGAATAGAAGGTTGTAAAAGGAAGATGTCGCTCTTCAGATCAACAACGGAGCAAGCATTGCTGATGGGGCCGTACAAGACGTCCAATAGACATTGGCGAGCGATGCCATCTTGCTTCTGAAGCAATGTTATTTTGTCCCTAATTTTGTATACAA
>JAULAV010002737.1:0-32803 GCA_030789695.1 Scilla litardierei | reverse complement strand
TCACATTCCTGGAGCCATTGGAGGAGAGAAGAGGGAGAGAGAGAGCAGAGAGAGAAGCCCCAGATTCTGACCCAGCATTTCCCAGAAAATGCTCGGTCCGAGCAGCTCGTCTGCTCGGACCGGGCCATATCAATTGCAGCGGAGGTCGGATATGAGCTGACGTGGACTGAGCAGCTCATCTGCTCGGTCAGGTAGCCCCAGATTTAACAGCCCGAGCAGCACCCGAGCAGCTGACCGAGTAGGTCCAACTCGGTCCGGATAAGACGATTTCAAATTCTCCAAGCAGCCGAGCAGCAAGCTACACGGGCCGGACTACTGACCGAGTAGTAGCTGCTCGGACCGAGTAGCCTACTCGATCGGTGACACCAAGGGCATTTCTGGAAATATTTGAACGAGCGCGCATCACGCGATTTTGGGGTGTGACTGAAGCTCACGATTGGGAGAACGGCGGAGGGACTTCGCATTAGCTTTTGTTAGGGAATTTTTGAGAGCCAAGATCTGGGCGATTTTTGTACGGATTTTTGGATTAATCTTTGTAGCAATTTTTGGATAAAACAGTAGAGATTATTGCTTTCGTTCTTACCTACGTTTGCTATTGAAATTGGGATTTTTCTCTGGATATATTTTTCATCTACTCTCGCTGTAAGTTTAATGTTGCCCTAATTTCTCAGTTGCTAAGATGCTTTCTCCTGTGAAATTGATGTTTTTGTGCGTTACTATTGCGATGTCTGAGTAGATCTATTCTAGGGTTGATGGGTTAGCCCTAAGATTTTAGGGGGAAAATGTAGATTTGGATCCCCACGTTGAATTATGGATTTATGGTTGTATTTCGGTAGATCCTACCGAATCCGTAGATAACCCGTATTGAGATCATGCCCACGTTCTGTGGAATTGATGTGCTTAAGGGGTATCTAGGGGTTCGAATAGGGAAATCGGTGGATCAAATCAAGGCACGTGACCATGCCCGGCTCGCGTCTTAAGGGGATCCATCGACGAACTATACCACTACGTTGACGGCTACCGCCATTGCATCAACGAGAGCCACCGAAATACCCCTCAATTCTAACCCACAAGAGTGGTACGAATTGGGGGATTAATTCCCTAGCCCTAATGCAATGTAAGGATCCTATCCAACATCAACCCCCAATGATCCAAATGGCGATCCCTAAAGCCTTAGTTCTTTTTATTGATATTACAACCACAACAACCAACCCAAAACTGTTCCCCCGACAGCTACCTTACTTCCACACTTAGAAATAGACTGAGAATCTATAGACATTATCACCGTCCCTGTGGGATCCGACTATCTTTTATAATATAACTCGACACCGTCCGCTTGCGGATTGAGCCCGGAATCGTAGCCTAGGGGCCATATTACGCCTGGCGATCGTGACACCACCAGGTGGAACCTAGGTGTAGGTTACGGGTGCGTCAAGTTTTTGGCGCCGTTGCCGGGGACGACAATAGTGTTCTTATCTCAGTTTGTTTTTATCTTTGTGAAGTTTGCTAGCATTCTTACCATTTCTCACCCTACCATCATTTTTATTCTTTTTATTTATTGAGGTGCTATTGACGGTGTTTTTCTGAGTTTTGTTGGTGCATGAACACCCGCCATGAGGGGACTACTAGAGAGTTATTATTTGATCCTGAGATCAAAAAGACAGCTAGGGCTTTGAGAGCCTCTAGCAGAAGTTCATCTCCATCTGCTCAGATGGGAGAGAATCCTCCTCCTCCTCGTCCACGCACTGGGTCCATCAGGGACCATATGAAACCGATGTTTGGGAACAACTCCTCGGTTCTTAGACCGCAGCTGACAGTGGCAACCTTCGAGCTTAAGACGGGGTTGATAAATCTGATGCAGCAGGATCCCTTCCACGGGCATCCTCACGAGAATCCCTACCATCACATTGACTCCTTCTTGGCCAAGTGCGATACTTTCAAGGCGAAGGACGTCAGTGATGATACGGTGAAGCTACGGCTCTTCCCTTTCACCTTGAGGGACAAAGCCTCCTATTGGCTCCGGGCTCATCCTCCCAACCACTTCACTACATGGGAGAAGCTCGCGCTTGCTTTTGTGGGTAAGTTTTATCCACCCTCGAAGACGGTTCGGATCCGTGGGGCCATTTCCAATTTCAAGCAGCTCCCACAGGAGTTGCTTTACGAGGCTTGGGAGAGGTTCAAGGACCTCCAACACCAGTGCCCACACCACGGAATCCAACCCTGGGATTTGGTGCAGAGCTCTACAACAGGCTCCAACCTTGCACCAAAATGATTATCGATGCTGCGGCGCAAGGCGCCCTATTGGATAAGTCTCCGAGGAGGCTATAGATCTGTTGGAGCACATGGCAGCCAACACCCAGCAGTGGACCGATGAGTGGACCATTGTGACCTGGACTCCCGAGGTCAAGGTCTCCACTCACTTGGATTCTCACATTGAGACCTTGTGTAAGCAAGTGGCCCGCATCGAGCAGTGCCTGGACTCCATCCCAGCGACACCCAGCACCTCCTTTCATCCCGGGGAAGAATATGTAAATCCCAGATATATTCCTATTGAGGGTCACTACGAGGGTGCTGAGACATCCGAGACTGTTTAGTACGTCCAGGGAGAAGGACGAAACCAGTGGCAGCATTCTGCTGCTAGAAATCACCCGGGGTTTTCCTATGGAAACCCAAGCGGAGGGCTACAACCTCCGCAGTTTCAGAGACCTCCTCCTCCTCCTCGGCAGTAGCAGAGCCAGCAGTAAGGTGGCTTTAGGCCAGCTGGGCCCTACAGGCTACCGGGATATCAGTTCAATCGGCCGCCTCAGCAGAATTATGCGCCGGCTCCTCCAAATTCTAATCTCGAATCTTCATTTGAGACCTTCATGAGCGGCCAGATTCGCTTCAATCAGGCTACATCGAACCAATTTAAGAATATTAATTCTTCGCTCGATGAACTGAGGGGGCAGATGTCGCAGTTGCTGAAGAACCAGGGGAGATTACCCTCCCAGCTGGAGACCAACCCTTGAGCTCAAGCCAACGCCGTGGTTTCAGTGACCACACGAGGAGGACGGGCCACTGACCCAGTTATGGTTCCGGTGTTTAGCAAGGAGAAGACTCCCACTGAAGAAGCTGCTCATGACAGTGATAAAGTTGAGGCCAATGAAGGGCCTGTCACTATTGAAGAAAAGGCGGATGCACCTCCCGTCGTACCTGCTACTACGCCACAACCCATCGATGCATCTAAGGGCAAAGCCTCCAGACCCCCTCCTTCGTACCCACATAGGCTAGCCCTAGCCAAATTGGAGAAGAAGTACTCCAAGTTTATGGAGTTACTGAAAGGGATTCAGCTGAATATACAGTTTCTTGATGCCATCACCGAGATCCCGACATACGCCAAATTCCTAAAGGATCTCATTGACGTGCGTTTATATTTCATATATTCACGCACGTTTTCTTTTGTGTTTTTTCGTTATTTTCCGCCGTCGCGTACCCGTTTTCTCGTATTTTCTTGTTTTCTTTCACTTCTCCGTGTTTTTACGTGTTTGCAGGAGTTTGCCAGTGTAGGGGACGTTTAACGACAATATCATGAGTCCTCGGAGCAACGGGAGGAGTCACGCGTGATCTAGGGGGCCAAACGACGAAGATATCTATCTTTCAGCCCCCACCTGATCGGTTGGACACAGCCAACCGATCTGGTGATGCACGCGTGCACGACCCGGACAGCCGCTGAAGCGACGAGGATGTCAACCGATCGGGTCGGAGACCGGTTCAACCCGGCTATTCTCTCGGGAAATTGGAGCTGAAATCCAACTGATCGGGTGATCTTCACCCGATCAGTTCATCTGTAGCCGTTTTCTCGAAGTGATGACCCGGAGAGCTCACCCGGCCGCCAGCAGACCGTGCCAAAACTTTCAAAGTCTCTGTCTTTTTGGGCAACAATTCCACCCGATCGGTTGATTTATCAACCGATCGGTTCACCCGACGACGCTCAAGATCCAAACGACGAGCAGCTTCCGCCAACCGACCGTGTCACCTGACCAAGTGCAATTTTGAAGATTGTTGCCAAAGTTCGCAGCAGGTCACCTGATCGGGTGATTCTTCACCCGATCGGGTGATGTCGTTTTCTATATATAGAAGCCCTAGGTTTCCAGAAAACAAGGAGAGTTGTTATTTTTTTGCTGTTTTTCTCTCTCTTGACGGCTTTAATTTTCTAGATATTTGTAAGTTGTCTGATCTTTACCAAACTTTAATATAGTGTTATTTGCATTGAACTTACTACTTTTCAATCGCCTGATCATGTTTTTAATGGTCGATTTTCATTTAGATCGCTTTTTACCTAAAATGTGTGAGTAGTTCCCAAATCTGGGATTTTGGTGGAAACCCCTTCGTGTGTTCTTCCCGATGCGTCCATAGGACTAGGGAATCGATAGGGATTAGGAAGCTATCGGTTACGCGGGGTGTTTCATTGTCATCGGCGGAAAAAAGACCGCCGTTGACCGTTGGGCCAAGGGGGAATAAACTTGGCGGTTGACTCCCTAGCCATAGCTCACGCCCTTAGCATAGACGTCGAATCCTAGCGCGCAGGAGCGGCAGGATGAGACGTTGGGAGTTATCGTTGCGAGCTTAGTGCTCCCGGAGTTGGTCAGTGTTAATGGACATGGGAATGCCCACTGACCGAACCCGGGTAGTCCGGCGTATCATCCTCGGCACCGACCGGAATATCAGGCCCATGGGACACTGGTATCACTCTTAGAGGCAACTCTCACTATTAGACCCTAATTCCGATCGTTATCCTACCCGTAGGCCGTATTGGCGAGAATCGCATGATAGGGTGGAAACCGAAGTCCTGGGTTTCCCTTTATATTGTTTATCCCTCGCATTCTATTTTTCATGACACCCCATCTACCGATTCGGGTTAGCTCACCCACGGGGTGAATCTGGTCCTTTCTGACACAAGCACAACCATGCCTCCCTGAGTTCGACCCTCAAGCCACACTACAACACCGTGCGCTTGCGGTTATAAATATTTAAATCTCACGCCCACAATCACATACTATTGCACACATCTGACACGCACATGCCGGGGACGTCAAGCTCTATGGCGCCGTTGCCGAGGAGGCAACGTGCTTGTTATCTTAGGATCTCATGAACCCTTGAGTCTAGCTCTCATCTCTATCTCGTGATAATTTTCGCATTCTACACTTTTTGATTTTACTTGTACATATTGTAAATATTAGTTGTATAGAACTGATAGACTGAGTCACTGTGCTGCTATCGCTGCATTCGCCTCCCGTTTATGCAACCCGTGCTTTTGACATGTTTTTTATCTGTGCAGTTCTCTTTCTCTCCTTTCTTGTAAGTTTTCTTCTCCACAATGAGGATGTTATATGTCGTTTCGGGCGATATCTGGGATCATTCGCACCACATCCGCTGTTTGGCACAAAGTTTGGCAGAATCCCTAAATGCTTCGAATATTCTATCCCTTCTGTCTGCCGCTGTGGAAAATCAGAGGAGGTATCATGATATGCAGCAGCATCTTGTCACGACAACTCTCCTTCCTCCTGATGATGTGGCGTATATCGACATGCCCAGTTCCGAGTTCGGGGGAGAGGAATTGTTCACGGAGTCTGGTCAGGAGAACCACCAGGCAGAGTCTGTCGCTTACGTTGGACAGGGGCCGATCTATTCCTTGCAGACTTTTATCGAGCATCCCGGACCTTGGGACAATGAGGAAGTTGGAAGCAATGGTGGGGAACCATCGACTGTTGAAACCTTTTTTCACGTCGAAGCCTTCTTCCCGGATAATTATTATGAGCTTGAGAAAGACCCGGCGCCTTCCTCGGTTGCCCCCACGATACCTTACGAGGCTTTGCCATGCGGAACCACGGCTGGGAGTGAAGTTCCGAATACTGGATTTCAAGAGATCCACGAAGAAGTCCTTTCACTAGAGGATGCTCAGCTTGAGAAATATGCGTCGGGACCTCATGAAGTTGAGATGAAAGAGTTGCCCCTGGGACTAAAGTATGAATATTTGGGGACGGGCTCGACCCTGCCGGTCATAGTGAACTCCTCGCTGCCTGAAGACCAGATGACCAAACTTCTTGGTGTTTTAAAGAGGTTTAAGAGTGTTTTCGGGTATGCAATTGAAGATTTGAAAGGAGTTAGCTTGGGCCTCTGCTCACACAGGATACTGCTTGAGGATGAGCAAGCCTCCTCAATTAAGCCGTAGCGGAGGCTAAATCCCATAATGATGGAGGTGGTCAAAAAGGAGATTGTTAGGCTTCTACATGCCGGTATCATATACCATATCTTCGATAGTCGCTGGGTTAGCCTGGTGCAGGTCGTACCCAAGAAAGGAGGAATGACGGTGGTTCGCAACGAGAAAAATGAGCTCATACCTACGAGGACCGTCACATGGTACAGGATGTGCATTGACTATAGAAAGATGAACAAGGCCACGAGGAAGGATCACTACCCTCTCCCTTTCATTGATCAGATGCTCGAGAGGCTGGCGAAGCACAACTACTTCTGTTTCATGGACGGGTACTCCAGATTCCTTCAAATCCCTATCCATAACGATGACCAGGAGAAGACGACTTTCACTTGTCCATTTTGGACATATGCCTATAGAAGAATGCCGTTTGGACTTTGTAACGCCCCTGCTACATTCCAAAGACTAATGTCCGCTATCTTCTCCGACTACTCCCAGGATATCATAGAGGTTTTCATGGACGACTTTTCTGTCTATGGAACTGAGTTTGACTCATGCCTCAGCAATCTAACTAAAGTCCTGTAGAGATGTCAAGAAAAGGGTCTAGTCCTGAACTGGGAGAAATGCCATTTCATGGTCCTAGAAGGAGTTGTGCTGGGACATGTCATTTCTTCGAGGGGAATTGAGGTTGATAAGGCAAAAGTTGAGGTGTTTGAAAAGCTTCCACCACCGCTCAATCTTCGAGGAGTCCGTGGTTTTTTTAGGGCATGCGGAATTTTACCACCGCTTCGTAAAAGACTTCTCCAAGATTTCAAGGCCGCTGACCCAACTCCTAGTGAAGGACGCGCCTTTCGTCTTCGACGAGGAGTGTATGGAAGCCTTCCACCTTCTGAAGCAAGCTTTGATTTCTGCACCCGTAATACAGCCGTCGGACTGGAATCTACTCTTCGAGCTAATGTACGAAGCTAGTGATTATGCCGTTGGAGCCGTCTTGGGGCAGAGAAAGGATAAAAATCTGCATGTTATATATTATACGAGCAAGACCCTTGACGCTACCCAAAGAAATTATACTACCACGGAAAAAGAATTGCTAGCGGTCATCTACGCCATGGACAAGTTCCGGCAATATCTCGTTGGTGCTAAGGTGATCGTGCACACAGATCACGCGGCTCTCAAATACCTATTGAGCAAGAAGGAGGCTAAGCCGCGGCTCATTCGATGGATTCTCCTCCTCCAAGAATTCGACCTGGAAATCAGAGACAAGAAGGGGGCGGAGAATGTCGTTGCCGATCACCTGTCCAGAATGTCTACCCTCGATTTGAATGCTACTCCGGTTGATGATTCGCTCCCTGATGAGCATCTCTTCTCCGTCTCGTCCGCTTGGACCCCTTGGTACGCCGACAACGCAAATTATCAAACTTGTGCCATCATCCCCCAAAATGTGAGCTACCAGCAGAAGAAGAAATTCTTCCATGAGGTCCGTAACTTTTATTGGGACAACCCCATTTGTACAAGACCTGCAATGATGGGGTGATACGAAGGTGCATCCCTGAAACTGAAGTGAACTCCATAATTTCCCATTGACATGATCAGCAATGTGGAGGGCATGCGAGCACCTATAAGACGACTGCAAAAATTCTCCAAAGCGGATTCTACTGGCCAGCCCTCTTTAAAGACACCCATGCTTATGTCCAAGCCTGCGACAAATGCCAAAGGACGGGGAACATCTCCAAGAGGAACGAGATGCCTCAGCACTACATCTTAGAGGTAGAGATCTTCGATGTGTGGGGGGTGGATTTCATGGGACCGTTCCCCTCCTCCTCTGGGAACCAGTATATCTTGGTAGCCGTGGACTACGTATCGAAGTGGGTTGAAGCGATAGCCAGTCCTACCAATGATTCCCGAGTGGTCGCCAAGTTCTTTAAAAACAACATCTTCCCGCGGTTCGGTGTACCTCGAGTCATGATCAGTGACGGAGGGAGCCACTTTATAGAGAAGAAATTCGAAGCTCTCTTGAAGAAGTACGGGGTACAACACCGGGTGGGGCGTGCCTACCACCCGCAGACTAGCGGCCAGGTGGAAGTTTCTAACCGGTGGCCAACTCTAGGAAGGATTGGTCATCAAAACTTCCTGACGCGCTCTGTGCTTACAGGACGGCATTTAAAACTCCGATCGGCACAACCCCCTACCGGCTTGTCTACGGGAAGGCATGCCATCTGCCCGTGGAATTGGAACATAAGGCATTTTGGACAACCAAGAACCTAAACTTTGACGCCAAGGAGGTTGGAGGGCACCGGCAGTTACAACTTAACGAGCTCGACGAGATCCGGCTCAATGCTTATGAAAATGCCCGGATCTACAAGGAGAGGCATAAGCGGTGGCACGATAAGCGCATCCTGAAGAGGGAATTCAAGGAAGGAGACTTAGTTCTCCTATTCAACTCGAGGCTGAAGTTTTTTCCTGGAAAGCTCAAGTCAAGGTGGTCGGGACCTTTCCGCGTCACCAAGGTCTTCTCGCATGGGGCTAACGAGATAATGGGAAGAGATGAGCCATTCAAAGTCAACGGGCAGCGCCTTAAACACTATGCAGTAGGAGAACCAGCATTCTTTCCGGTCGAATTCTCAACAACCGACGATTCTTCCTCAAACCCTCCGGATCCTAATTGATCACCAAATGAGGCGTCGAGCAAACGACGTTAAACAACAGCGCTTCATGGGAGGCAACCCATGCTCTAAACCTTTATTTTCGTTTTTAGGACTTTTATTATCTTTGTTTTTTTTCTATTTTAATAATTAAATTCAGCCGCGGGATCATCCGTCGCGAAACTTAGGCCACTCGTGAATTTTTGCAGGAAACAAGCCCTCACCCGATCGGGTGACCAATTAACCGATCGGGTGAGACGTATCAGACGATGGCCCGTATCTGCTCTCCAGCGAACCGGTCGGGTGAAGCATGCTGAGACTGGGTGGCTGACCGTGTGAGGAGGGCTGAGTTCTCGGGAAATTTGGGGGATATATCAACTGATCGGTTGAGTGAAGCTGCGGTCGTGTGATTAACCAGGTGAAAAGTCACAGAATCTCGGGAAAATCTTGGAAGCGGTCAACCGGTCGGGTGAAAACTCACCCGATCGGTTCACCTGTAGCTGTTGGCTGAAAGAAAAATTTTTGAACTTACCCAACCGATCGGGTGAAAACTCACCCGATCGGTTCGCTTTCGCCCCTATATATATCTCCCCTTCGCACGACTTCGACCACCCGACCCCCAAACTCCCAAACGCGCGTCTCTCCTCTTCCATCTGCCGAATCAATCTCCTCCATCTACTCCACTACCCCTAAATCCTCATCCTCACTCATTCCGATACTCCCCCACCATCACCACCCTTCCCATCAACAACATTCACTCATCAAACGTCCAAACCCTAACCTTAACCCTAACCCCCAAATTTTCGAAGATTTCGATTCTTGTTGGATCAACGAGCGGCGGCTTCCCAAATCGCTTCCTTATATTGCGTGGGATCTTTCGGGTGCTTGATCTTACAACGTTGATGGGTAACCCCTCTCCACTCTTCACATTTCTTTCATTTTATGCAATGTCTTGAATTTGTGTTTGCACACTTTATCTGCTTCATCATCTTCATTGATCACCATGTCTGTGAAGGGAAAGGAGATAGCCTCATCGTCATGCAGACATCCCCTATACGGTCCCTTTTCCCCTTCTTTCCTCGGCATAAACCCTTCGTCTGAAGAGCAATCAGATCGCTTACAAGCCCTTCTTCATCGCCCTATGCGACCTACTCTTTTCGCCGACTTCCCCACCTTACAATCTCTTGGACTCTTTAGGGGCGTCTGTGCACTTTTTCTCTTCATAGGTTGCGATTATCTTCTGCGGACCCACGCCAATACACACAGGAATCTCACACTTGAGTTCCTCAGTTCTCTCGAGGTGTCCGATCATGGTTTCACCTTCTGTGCCTTCAATTGTGATTTTTCCATGAGCTTCAACACGCTTAACGACATTCTAAACTTTCCTCACCCCGATCGCCATGTTGAATGCTCAACTCATGATCGATCTGACATCTTTTCTCACTTTCGGGCTGATGGTGTTTGGCAACGATTCACCCGATATACCACCTTTCCAGCGGTAGCCCTCGCCTCCTACGTCATACACCCATGCTACCGCTTCGCCCATTGCTTCCTTGCCAACACCATTTTCGCTCGCGTAGATGTATCCACGGTGTCTAGGGATGAGCTGCTCTTTCTTTATGCCATGTCCCATGACCGGATTCATGGCAATATCCCTTTGCCCATAAACACCCCTCATTGGATCATCCACGAGATCTTATCCGTTAGCCGCGCAGCTTCTGGATCTATCTGCTGTGGGGGGATTGTCACTCTTATTGTCAGTTGTGTCTTGAGGATGCCGCCTGACCTCCCTATTGTCCCGGGACGTAGCCATATCGATCGCGACTACTTGATCTCTATCGGTATGCTTACTCCTTTTGGGGAGGATCGTGTAGCCTACCTCTATAGTCCTGCCTACACTCCTTTTGCCATCCTCCCACCCTCATCTCCGGAGCGCTTCCCCTTACGCCTTACACACCTACCCTGGGAGTTCTACCCTGATCCTTGGTATGCTGCACTCGTTCACTTTCCACCCCTGGATCCTCCCGATTGGCACCCGTGTGTCGGTCCACCCCGTGCCACCATCATCCACCACGATCCACCGATAAATCTCGATCCTCCGGTAGTCCAGCCTGTTGCTCCTCCTTCTCCTATTTGCACACCCTCTCCTTCGTCCTCGGAGGATTCCTTCTACCATTATTCACCACCCTCCTCGCCATCTCCTTACCATTCTACCGCAAGCGACTCCGATTGACCTCCCCCTTGTATATCTCTGCATTTTCATGATCACATCATATCGCTAGCATTGTCACGTCTAGCTTGGGGGAAGTCTTATTTTTTTTCTGTGTGCTGTCGTGTGCTGTTTTCTGTATGTGCTTGTTATATATATATGTTGTGTCATGTGATTTTATATTTTTTATTTTTTATTTTCCGTTTGTATGTCGTGTGGTGTCATCTTTATCTTTATTTTTATTTTTTCAGTTTCGTAGGTGTGTTTTTCTTGTTTTTCATGTCTTGTGTCGGTGTGTATTCCCCCCCCCCCCATTTTCATTGTCCTCTCGTATTTACTCTTATTGCATGAGGGCAATGCAAGTTTTAGCTTGGGGGAGTCGCACTTCGTGCGTCATTTGTCTCTTTTTCTTCGTTTTTGAGTTGTTTTCATCGTGTCTTTATTTTTTCTTTTCTTATTTTTATCTCTTTATCCTAGAGATGAACCCTATGATGAATTGCCACAAAAATCACACACACACACACCTAGCATGGCTTCGATAATCGCATTCACTAACCCTAGGAAGTCGAGCCCTCTTGCTTTTCATTGCATCGTGGGTCCACTTAGCCTTATTGTGAGTCGTGTGTTGTGACTAGCGTTTGGTGTGCTTCTACTTTGTGATTGTGTTTTATATACATGTCCAGGAATGACCCCTAGATTATCATGCTTCGATTTGAATATGCGGTATTTGTCTCTCTTATCTGCTTTTGTATGTGTGAATATACATATATCGTATGCTTCATTTCGCATGTGTCGGGATTCCACAGTTAGGACTAGGATAGCCCATTTTAGCCTATGCTATGATTAGCGAGACATTTCCCTTGCCCAAGTGTTTAGAATCCGATTTCTTTTTTATTTTACTTGGTGCAAATCCCCTCGTCGTGTACCTTTCTCCCACTTGGGGGAGTACACACGTGTGTATATCCCAAAATCCAAAAATCCGAAAAAAAAGAAGATAGAAAAGAAAAACCCAAAAAAGAAAAGAAAAGAGAAAAGAAAGAAAAAGAATATATATATATATATATATATATATATATATATATATGTTTAGCCAAAAGTCAAAAAAATACATATATCCAAAACCCAAAAAAAATTTGTGTGTGAATATTTTCCTACCTGCCGAGAATAAAGGGAAGGCGAGAATTTGCACTGAGTGTTCTACTCCACATCATCTCAACCCCCATCGCTTTCGAAAACACTTGGAATATGGAATTTCTAGCTATTATCTTGGCGATAGTGTGGTGATGTCCGAGTCCCTAGCTGTGGAGTCCTTGACGCATGATGTGTTTCTATTCTCATACTCTTCTCATTCGTGCTTGAGCTATATATTCACTACTATTTCTAAATCGAATCGATATTTGGGTCATTTCTTGGATTTGTGTATATGGAGTTTATAGCACAATGTAGATAGCGACACCGTCTGCTAGCACACGACCACACTCACTCGCGCTTCACCACGTGGGCCCACGGCACTTGTCTGCACTCGTATTCCTTGGTTTAGTGATGTGATTTGGCGTTTGCTTGCTTGGTGTGTCGTTTTTGATTTTGTTGGCCCTGACAAGCGATTTAGGATTTAGAGTTCTCTTTTTCTCTCTTTCTCTCTATTTTCTCCCTCCGAGCTCCTACTCTCACTCATCTTCCTCGAGGACGAGGAAGGGTTCAGCTTGGGGGATTTTGACGTGCGTTTATATTTCATATATTCACGCACGTTTTCTTTTGTGTTTTTCCGTTATTTTCCGTTGTCTCGTATCCGTTTTCTCGTATTTTCTTATTTTCTTTCACTTCTCTGTGTTTTTACGTGTTTGCAGGAGTTTGCCAGCGTAGGGGATGTTTAATGACAATATCATGAGTCCCCGGAGCAACGGGAGGAGTCACGCGCGATTTAGGGGCCAAACGACGAAGATCTCTATCTTTCAGCCCCCACCCGATCGGTTGGACACAGCCAACCGATCAGGTGATGCACGCGTGCACGACCCAGAAAGCCGCTGAAACGACGAGGATGTCAACAATCGGGTCGGAGACCGGTTCAACCCAACTATTCTCTCGGAAAATTGGAGCTGAAATCCAACCGATCGGGTGATCTTCACCTGATCGGTTCATCTGTAGCCGTTTTCTCGAAGTAATGACCCGGAGAGCTCACCCGGCCGCCAGCAAACCGTGCCAAAACTTTCAAAGTCTCTGTCTTTTTGGGCAACAATTCCACCCGATCGGTTGATTTATCAACCGATCGGTTCACCCGACGATGCTCAAGATCCAAACGACGAGCAGCTTCCGCCAACCGACCGTGTCACCTGACCGGGTGAAATTTTGAAGATTGCTGCCGAAGTTCGCAGTATGTCACCTGATCGGGTGATTCTTCACCCGATCGGTTGATGTCGTTTTCTATATATAGAAGCCCTAGGTTTCCAGAAAACAGGGAGAGTTGTTATTTTTTTGCTGTTTTTCTCTCTCTTGACGGCTGTAATTTTCTTGATATTTGTAAGTTGTCTGATCTTTACCAAACTTTAATATAGTATTATTTGCATTGTCCTTACTACTTTTCAATCGTCTGATCATGTTTTTAATGGTCGGTTTTAATTTCGATCGCTTTTTACCTAAAATGTGTGAGTATTTCCCAAATCCGGGATTTTGGTGGAAACCCCTTCGTGGGTTCTCCCCGATGCGTCCATAGGACTAGGAAATCGATAGGGATTAGGAATCTATCGGTTACGCGGGGTGTTTCATTGTCATCGACGGGAAAAAGACCGCCTTTGACCGTTGGGCCAAGGGGGAATAAACTTGGCGGTTGACTCCCTAGCCATAGCTCACGCCCTTAGCGTAGACGTCGAATCCTAGCGCGCGGGAGCGGCAGGATGAGACGTTGGGAGTTATCGTTGCGAGCTTAGTGCTCCCGGAGTCGGTCAGTGTTAATGGACATGGGAATGCCCACTGACCGAACCTGGGTAGTCCGGCGTATCATCCTGGGCACCGACCGGAATATCGGGCCCATGGGATGTCGGTATCACTCTTAGAGGCAATGTCTCACCATTAGACCCTAATTCCGATCGTTATCCTACCCGTAGGCCGTATTGGCGACAATCGCACGATAGGGTGGAAACCAAAGTCCCGGGTTTTCCTTTATATTGTTTATCCCTCGCATTGTATTTTCCATGACACCCCATCTACCGATTCGGGTTAGCTCACCCACGGGGTGAATCTGGTCCTTTCTGACACAAGCACAACCACGCCTCCCTGAGTTCGACCCCCAAGCCACACTATAACACCGTGCGCTTGCGGTTATAAATATTTAAATCTCACGCCCCCAATCACATACTATTGCACACATCTGACACGCACATGCCGGGGACGTCACTCATCACGGGAAAGAGAAAGCTGGAAGAGATCAAGCTGATGGAGGATTCTACCTCCATTATAAAAAATGACCTCCCCCGGAAGCTGTCGGATCTGGAGAGCTTCACCATGCCATGTTCCATCGGTGACATGCCAATCAGCAGAGCGTTAATCGACTTTGGAGCTAGCATCAGCCTTATGCCCCTCTCCATCTTCAGAAGACTCCAGACGGGAAGTGAGCTGGAACCGACGAGCATGTCCATCCAGCTCGTCGATCATTACATCACTTACCCAGTCGGAATAGCAAGGGATGTCATCCTCCAGATACCTCCCGGGCTATGTATCCCAGTTGACTTCATTATTATGGACATGCCGGAGGGAGGAAGGTCTCAACTCATACTCGGCTGCCCCTTCATGGCGACGGTCGGAGTTCTTATAGACGTCCGGGAAGGGACCCTTTCCCTCAATGTGGGGAACATTGAAGCTGAGTTCTGGCTACAAAGGCCGATGAAGGAGAGATCTTATGAAGAAGGGGCCAGTTATCTGGAGCTTCTTGAAGAGGAAGCAATCGAAGAATTCACTGCTGAAGGGGTCATGAAGGACCCAATGATGGCAAGCATCGACGACGACGGTGACCCAACCTACAACAAAGCGGTCACCACGTACATCCAAGTATTGGATGAGGAGTTTCTACGACAATCGTCAAATCGTCAGGCACTGGAGACCATATCTTGTGTTAAGAAGAATGTTGGAATAGGCAGAAATCAAACGCCGCCGGTATGCACCACCCCGGAGATGGACGTGCGACAACCACGCGCGCCAAATGAACATTGATATATCAGAGGGAGTCGAGCTCATGACTGAAAACGAGCGCTTATTGGGAGGCAACCCAATTCCTTAGATTTTGAAATTTCTTTCCTATTTTCTTATTTTCAATTTTTATTTCGTATTTTTAGATAAAATTATAAATAATCATAAAAATTTGACGAGTTTGTGTTCTGTGTAGGACAGACAATTGGGGGTATGCATATGGACATTATAAACGGAAGGAAGCCGGAGGAAATCGAAGATTTGAGAAGGAAAACCAGGGAAAAGAAGAGAAAAAGAGACACAGGAAACCCGGACCGAGCAGCTCAGATGCTCAGTCGAGTCAAGCAGATACGGAAAAAGGAGATACTTAAGCTTGGCCCGAGTAGGTTCCTGCTGGGTCCGAGTAGAAATTGACATGGACCGAGCAGATTGCTACTCAATCGAGTTTTACAGGGACGAGATTTGAGTGAAAAAACATCACTCTGTCGACCCGGGCAGACAATTATTGGCTCACCCCGAGCAGGACATGACTCGGACCGAGCATCTAAATGCTCGATACAGAGTTGAAATTTAGGGAGAAAAAGTCACTGTGTCGACCCGGACAGAATATTATTGGCTCGGCCCGAGCAGGATACGACTCGGAGGGAGTATTTTATTCAAAAAATTTATGTTGACCGGGTCGAGCAGCCAAGCTGCTCGGAACGAGTCGAGTCGTTTTGTTTAAATTTTCTTTACTTCGACCCGGTCGAGCAGCCTAGCTGCTCAGACCGAGTCAGGTCGGATCCAAAACCTGATGCCCGACTATTAATAACCGCGGTTAAAATAATTTTTTACCCCAAAATTTTTCTCTACCCTCTAATCTCCCCCCCCCCCCCCCCCGCCCCGAGCTCCTAACCCCCCATACTCGTTCGCCCTATCCTGCCGACATTCGCCGTCTTCTCCCACTCCGCCGCCGGCGACGCCCTCAGCACCGCCCCTCGCCGGTAATCCCTCCTTCCCCCCTCTCCCTTCACCCTTCTTTCCCCCTCTCTATCTCTCCGCCGCCTCCCCTCTTTCCCCCCGCCATCTCTGCCCTACCTCGACGACGGCGCCACCGCCGGCGACGACGCCGCCGTCCAATTCCCCCCTGCCCCCCTCCCTCTCCCATCACCTCCCGCCCCCGATTCCCCCCTGTTCGCCCTACTGGGGTGACGGTGTCGTCGACGGTGCCACCGCCGCCGACGGCGTCTCCCTCCATTAAACCCCTCACACCGTTAAACCACCACCTCCTCCGCCTTAAACCCCCCCCCCCCCCCCCCGCCTCCCACTTCACGGTGATCGCCGAACCCAAACCCCCCCCCCCCCCGCCCTGCTTCGTGCCCTAGGGCACAGAACGAGCAGCCCAGCTGCTCGTTCAGAACCCCCCCCCCCCCCCCGATCTGTGCCCTAGGGCACAGACCAAGCACCAAGGTGCTCAGTCACACCCCACCCGAGTTGTGCCCTAAGGCACTGCTCGTTCAGCCCCCCGAGTCAACCTACTCGTTCACACGACTCGCACTGAGTCACACCCACTGCACAACATGGACCAAGTAGCTCTCTGCTCGATCCAAGTCACAGTTTTTCTGATTTCCATGCATTTTTATCGATTATTTGACGTTTTGCCCATTTCGAATTGCAGGTCCTCTCTACTTACATCAGTAGCAGTAGCATGGACTAGCTTGGGGGATATTTTGTGCGTCCTCATCATCCGCACCCACGGTACACTCGTTCCCTGATCTCTTTTCATACCGTATCATATTACAGCACTCGTCACTATGGTCCGCACACGCGGATCGACGACCCCTCCCATACGTGGGAAGAGGCCGTCTTCTGGGGCTTCCTCTTCCCGTCCACAGTGCCGCGCACGCCTCACTACCACGTCCTCCACTACCGACACCGCACCATCCACCACAGCTCCGGCTGTCACCACCACCATTCCCATCACCACCACACTTGTCACCACAGCACCATCTACCGTCAACACCTCTTCGCCTCCACACCCTGCACCCCCCATCGATGACCCCACCGCGCACATCCATACACATGGCATCACTTTCCGCGATAGCACACACAGAGCGCGCTACTCTAGGATCCACCAGCGCCGTCTTGTGCCTACCGTCTTCATAGACGTGCCAGCTCTTAGGTCACTGGGAATCTTCCAGGGAGTGCACTGCCTCTATCGAGTGATCGGTTTCGACCGATTCCTCGGTGTCCATGCCTCCACTTACACCCGCCTATCCCTAGAGGGTCTTAGCTCCCTTGCTTTCACCGCAGCAGGTGACGGCATCACCTTTCGACTCCTGGATCACGATTACAGTGTCACTTTTGATATGATCTGGGGTTATTTTCACTTCCCCGCCGTCCCTGATCCTAGGGTAGCTTTTTCACCTACCTTTGACCTTACCGATTTTGCTGCGCGCACCTTTTGGGAGCGCATTTCTGGCCTACCTGAGTACCGCCCTAGCCGAGCGAAGGCATCGTGCATAGTACACCCTTGCCTTCGCTACGCCCAAAGACACCTAGCCTGCACACTCTTCTGCAGACCAGAGGTCGGGACTATGTCCCTCCTTGATCTTACCCATCTTTGGGGTATGACCCGACCTCTTAGATTCCACCCGGATGGCTCTGTGAGACCATTCATGCTCTCTGACGCGGCCCACAGGCTGTGTCAGCACCTCTACCAGACAGCCACCACATTCCATTCCACAGATATCTGTTGCAGTGGTTTCTTTACTATCTTTGCTAGGATGTTAGGTATCCCCATCCCATCTGACCTGCACCGCCCACCTGGCCCGACACGCCTGACCATTGGCGTGCTCGAGCATATGCATATCCTCCGTCCCTATGGTGCTCGTCACTGGCGTTACCTAGTAGGTACTGGCCACGATCCTCACATGGTCCTCCCAGCCCCTCACCTGACACATATCCCCGCCGTCCAGCTTGACTGGATGATTCCTCCAGTTTTCCCACTCCCTCCCATTCACGATCTCGAGCCCCCTGGAGCTCCGGTTGAGGCACCTGCCGATGACCCGGACCCACTCTCCTCGGAGTTTGAGCTGCTTGACATAGCCGCTCTGGTCACCCTCCTCCCTGATCCTCCAGCCCACCCATCTTCCAGAGCCGCCCCTTCCACCGCTGTATCTTCCGTATCTACCGTCGTCGAGTCCTCGGGGACTGTCCTCACCTCCTTCCCCAAGACTCAGACTCTTCTGCCGCGGTATCGGTGCCGGAGGGCACCGATTTACCTTTTTCTGACGACATCATAGATTTCGATGCTCCTTCGCATGACCCTGTCCCTACTCTCCCCCCTCTTTTGGAGCTTATAGCTTCATCTCCACTTCCTGGCACCACCTCCTCCTCTCCCATGGCCATTTTCACGGAGTCTGTCTCGATGTCTGTCCACACCTCTGTGTCAACGACAGCTCTATCTTTTGCCACCCCCGATTTACTTACGAGCTCACCCTCGCCTACCTTCCGCGCCCGGCACGGTGCCTCAGTTGTACCGGGCCGCTTTTCGTGAGTGGTGACTTACCGACATCCCCACCGTCCCCCACCCGACTCTAGCACTTCTGCCTCTCGCTTGACCGCTCTTGAGGAGTTGACCTCCCGCTTACAGCGGGATTTCGACGCCTTTCTAGTCGAGACTAGGACACATCGATCGAGAGTTGAGTCGGATCTTTCTTCCATTATAGACTTGCTGAGACAGCTTGGCCCGCCCACTATCATACTTGCTCACGCTCCTCCCCCGAGGTCGGACACTGTGACCCACTCCGCACCGCTTAGTGCTTCACTGCCTCAGGCTTCTGCAGAGCCTATTTCTTCTACCTCTGAGTCATCGGTCATAGTCGATCCACTCTCTGCCCTCGTATTATATACTGCTGAGCCCTCCACCTCTGCTGTAGACCTCACCACTAGCTCTCCTCCAGCGTCCCAGCCTGACCTTCCACCCACCACTCCGGGTCCACAACAGAGGGACCCATCACCACCCCCAGAGGGTGGTGCCTCTGCCTGATGTAGTCCATCCCAGCTTTTGCCTCCCCCATATATTTCGTGCCCATCTGCCTTTTCAGGGCCCTACTTTCACCTATCTTGGGGGAGGATACACCCATGCATCACTCCATACAATGCACTGCATCATATCATATTTTTATTTTTGTTCCCTTTTTCTTTTATTATTTAGTTTTTATTTTATTTCCCCATCCCACACCACCCCTTTAGCATCATCACCCGCTCACGAGCGTTTTCTTAGCAGTGAGGACACTGCTAGGTTTAGCTTAGGGGATGAGCGCTCCCGCTTTATTTTTATTTTTATTTTTATTTTTTATTTTTCACATTTTCCTCCCTTATTTTCAGTTTTTGTTTTACTTTTTCACCATTTTCCCGCCTCGTTTTATTTTTTCTCATTTTGCATCATATTTTCTTTTTTCTCCATGCATGCATCTCTTTTTATCTATTTTCCCTTTTTCTCTGCTTCTTTTTATTTTTTGCTAAGGATGGTCCACATGATGATATCTCTCTAGGCTTTATTAGTTTTTTTTGCGATGTTCATCTCTTTGACATGCTATTAGAGTTAATTTCAGTTTTATTATCTATATGCATGCTCTTCTTTTGATGATCTGTCTGAATTAATACATGAAATGAATTGAAAATCAATTGCATGAACTAGTATTTAGTATGATTTATGTTGGGAAACGCACCCAGGTTCACACATCACTAGAACACTTGGAGCACCTGCTTTCTTATCTTATTCACTTCTGTTTGCATGCCTGCTGATATTGTGATTATTACCGCATGCCATTTTCAGTATTCATTTAGAGAAGTGAAAATATCCATTCTATATATGAGTTTAGTTAGGATTTTATTTTATCAAACTGATGTGCACCCTCTTATGAGTGAACCGAGAGTCCCATTATCTTCCTTCTCCACATATCTATTTTATCTCTACATATCAGTTGGTTACACCCCCATCCCAAATATAAAAAGAAAAAGTATAGCTTCTAAATGAAAAAAAAGCAAAAGAAAAGAAAAAAAATCTGAAAAAGAAAAGAAAAAAAGATAAAGAGAAAGAAAATGAATAAATACGGTCTTATATCATTTCATTAGAAGCTATCATTTATTCTGGGAAGAAAAATTAAATTCCATATCATTTTCATTGATGCGACGCCTCAAGCTAAGCTTGGGGGGGTAAACCAACTGATCATACGAGTGAGCTTGACATTAGAGTGGAGACGATGCACATCGGGGAGATTTTATAAAACCCAAACTTTACGAATTACTTTAGTTTTGGAGATTTTTCATGTATCGAATTGAATATCTGAATGGCATGATCTTTCCTATTCTTTATTGCATGTTGTGTGAATCTTTTGTGCTCCTTGTGTATCTGTGATTGAAAGTGTGTTGCCAACTCTTTTATACTAGACTCTAGGGATTGCATGAGATTGATATGATTTGACGGTGTTATTTCAGTAGATCCCTTTTCTTTGCCTGTATTGCATGTCATATGATATATAAAACTAGAAATTACCAATAGCATGTATGTTTAGCACTCAGAGCATCGTGATAGACTTTTTAGGCCTGAGATCTGACCGATCATCCTTAGCACTTTTCTCTTACTTCTCTCTTTTTGTTTTTCATTCCTCTCTATTTTTATTTTCTTACTTTCGATTTGTTTTCCTCCCGGCGTACCGATTATTCGTCTTCCTCGAGGACGAGTAAGAGGTAAGCTTGGGGGTTTTTGATGTGTCCATATTTTATATCATTTTCATATCATTATCTCATCGCATTTCATATCATTTTTGCGTCCAAATCCCACTTTTTACTACGATTCTGCATTTCTGACGATACCTAGTTTCGTAGTGTTTCATGAATTTTCAAGGATTTTGGAGCGATTGGACCCCTATCCGGGTATGGACACATCTGACGTGCCCATGAGCTCGTTGGCGGAGCTCTGGAGGAGTTCATCGCATTCTCGGAGCCATTGGAGGAGAGAAGAGGGAGAGAGAGCAGAGAGAGAAGCCCCAGATTCTAACCCAGCATTTCCCAGAAAATGCTCGGTCCGAGAAGCTTATCTGCTCGGACTGAGCCATATCAATTGCAGCTGAGGTCGGATACGGGCTGATACGGACCGAGCATCTCATCTGCTCGGTCAGGTAGCCCCAGATTTCACAGCCCGAGCAGCACCCGGGCAGCTGACCGAGTAGGTCCAACTCGGTCCGGATAAGACAATTTCAAATTCTCCAATCAGCCGATCAACAGCTACACCGGCCGGACTACTGACCAAGAAGTAGCTGTTCGGACCGAGTAGCCTACTCGGTCGGCGACACCAAGGGCATTTCTGGAAAGATTTGAACGAGCGCGCATCGCGCGATTTTGGGGTGTGACTGAAGCTCGCGATTGGGAGACCGGTGGAGGGACTTCGCATTAGCTTTTGTTAGGGAATTTTTGAGAGCCAAGATCTGGGCGATTTTTGTACAGATTTTTGGATTAATCTTTGTAGCAATTTTTGGACAAAACAGTAGAGATTATTGCTCTCGTTCTTGCCTACGTTCGCTATTGAAATTGGGATTTTTCTCTGGATCTATTTTTCATCTACTCTCGCCGTAAGTTTATTTTAGCCCTAATTTCTCAATTGCTAATATGCTTTATCCTGTGAAATTGATATTTTTGTGCGTTCCTATTGCGATGTCTGAGTAGATCTATTCTAGGGTTGATGGGTTAGCCCTAGGATTTTAGGGGGAAAATGTAGATCTGGATCCCCACGTTGAATTAGGGATTTAGGGTTGTATTACGGTAGATCCTACCGAATCCGTAGATAACCCGTACCGAGATCATGCCCACGGTCTGTAGAATTGAGTGTTCTTAAAGGGTATCTAGGGGTTCGAATAAGGAAATCGGTGGATCAAATCAAGGCACGTGACCATGCCCGGCTCGCGTCTTGAGGGGATCCATCGACGAACTATACAGCTATGTTGACGGCTACCGCCATTGCGTCAACGAGAGCCACCGAAATACCCAGCAATTCTAACCCACGAGAGTGGTACAAATTGGGTGATTAATTCCCTAGCCCTAATGCAATGTAAGGATCATATCCAACATCAACCCCCAATGATCCTAGTGGCGATCCCTAAAGCCCTAGTTCTCTTTATTGATATTACAACCACAACAACCAACCCAAAACTGTTCCCCCGACAGCCACCTTACTTCCACACTTAGAAATAGACTGAGAATCTATAGACACTATCACTGTCCCTGTGGGATCCGACTATCTTTTATACTATAACTTGACACCGTCCGCTTGCGGATTGAGCCCGGAATCGTAGCCTAGGGGCCATATTACGCCTGACGATCGTGACACCGCCAGGTGAAACCTAGGTGTAGGTTACGGGAGCGTCACTAGACGATGAGAAAATGCCCTATGTAAGCCTACTCAAACCCCTTCAGTATGTGACACTCTCTACTGTATAAAAAATAGGTAGAATATCGTGGCTATACGAGGAGGATCAGAGAATTAGAGTACTTATCAAAAGAGTTTCAAGGCTGTGTCGTGGGAGGACCACTGACTTGAAAGCAATTACGGCTCGACCTCGCTGGTAATCGATAGCACCGGTTGCTCCCCAAGGTTCACAGAGCAGCCTCTATACGCATCCACTCGCGGGTAGAAGCTTTGGAGTTTGCCTAGTACAGATTTTCCAGGAGAGAGAGAGAAGAAATTTTTGAGTGAAGAATTCTTTCTGCGTATTTTTCATGTTTTTTCTTGAGGAATGAAGAAGGTATATAAGAATTCAAAATTCAAACGGCCAAATATTAATGTGAATTAAAATGAGGAATTGAATGATGCGTACTAAAGCAACGCCTTTAATCGCATATTAAGAAGGATTTGAATGCTGCGTATTAAAGCAAAGCTTTAATCGCATATTAAGAAGAGGTTTTGAATGCGACATCAATGGGCTAGGTCCAAAAAAAGGAAAGTCATGGCATCCAAAAAGGGAAGGCATGCACGTCACGACACGGCAGGTGGGCGAACGGCGCATGTCACGTCACGACCGGACGGGCGGCGGCGGCGGCGCGTGCACGTGTGTGTGGTGGACCCATTACTATGTAGGTCATCTCCCCTTCACAAAAGTGTCGTACCCCTTGGGGCACAGCCCGAGCCTCTACAACTCCCCTAATAAACTCCTTCAAGGTAAATTGCCCAAGTAATGTAAGACTAAAAAGAAAGTAGGAATGAAACAAAGTCTTTTGAGAGCCTATTATTTCCAACAATCCCCCACTAATGGCTCAAGAAAAGAAACAAAGAATCCTGGGTAATGAAAGGATATATAATTAAGTATCAATGTCTTTCGATTGAATTGATACGTAGTGAAGTGAGGCAACAACTTACTTCATAATGAGTGAATTTCTCTTGAACTTATTAGAGTTTGGTTGAGACCCCCACAACACGTATTGAACCTTGAGTATGTGCAAACTCCACGATACAAATCAAGCGCTTTAAGGCCATGCGCACACCTTGGGTCTCATGAGTGCTCTAGAAAGACTGCCATTCTCTTTCATAGAAGGCGGCCAAACCTTCACACTCACATAGGTGGTCCATCAAGTGCTTCTATATAGCACCATCACAAAGGATATGGAACCATTAAGAGTATATTGCTCAACCTCTCAACAGATAATGAGTCCATCAAGTGCTTCTCTATAGCATCACCAAAACTGGTTATGGACTTATCTCAAAGTGAATCCATCAAGTGCTTCTCAATGGCACCACCAAAACTTGGATATGGATTTAAAAACACTACCACATGTCATAGGGATGGAAATGTAGTGTATGTTAATAATCATATGGCTTCGTTAGACCACACTGGGTATCAACCATATTATCTTAACTCATGAGCTTTAGCCCCATCCCCCTCGACGAATCAAGAACCACTTTCCTTGGCAATCCCTTGATTAGTGGATTTGCAAGATTCTGTTCAGACCTCACATATTCCAAAGAAATTACTCCATTTTTCAGGAGTTGTTTAATCACACTGGGCCTGATGTGTATGTGTCTTTTCTTTCCATTATAGACACTGTTTTTAGCAACTCCAATGGCTGCTTGAGAATCACAATGAAGGAAAACTACTACAGATCCCCCCCCCCCCACAATGTCACATCTGCAAACAAGTTCTGTAACCATTCAGCTTCTTGCCCTGCCAACTCAAGAGCAATGAATTCAGATTCCATGGTGGATCATGCTATATATGTCTGTTTTGGAAGACTTCCATGATATAGCGCCTCCACCCAAAGTAAAAAACAAAACCACTAGTTGAAATAACTTCATCATTACCTGAAACCCACTTTGCATCACAAAATCCTTCTAAAACATCAGGAAATCTGCTAAAATGTAAACACCAATCAATAGTTCCTTTCAGGTATTTTAACAAACGAAGAAGAGCATTCCAATGTTCATTACTAGGGTTATGTGTATAACGACTTAGCTTACTAGCTGCAAAGGCTATATCAGGTCTAGTGCAGTTCATGAGGAACATCACGCTTCCTATGATTTTAGCTTATTCATATTGGGAAACACTCTCACCCAAATTTTTTCAGATGTATGCTAGAGCCATAGGGAGTTCTAGCAGGCACGTCATCAAAACAGTTGAATTTTTTCAGCACTTTTTCAATGTAATTAGATTGACTCAAGGAGATGCCACTGGAGTTTCTAATAACTCTAACTCCTAAAATAACATCAGCTTCTCCTTGGTCGTTCATCTCAAATTGAGATGACAAGAAATTCTTGGTATTGTTCACAACATCCAGATTATTCCCAAAAATCAACATGTCATCTACATATAGGCATATAATCACACAATCTGATCCTATTAGTTTAGAATAAACACAGGAGTCAGAGGTATTCACAATATGGCCATTCCTTACTAAATTGCTATTAAACTTCTCATACCATTGCTTAGGTGCTTGCTTAAGACCATATAGAGATTTTCTAAGTTTGCATACCTTATTCTCTTGACCAACATTTGCAAATCCCTCAGGTTGGGACATATATATTTCTTCCTCTAGGTCTCCATTTAAAAAGGCTGTCATGACATCCATTTGATGTACAACTAACTCATGAATTACATCTAAGGCAATTAGAGCCCTTATCATAGCAATCTTGGTCACAGGAGAATAAGTATCGAAATAGTCTAAGCCTTTCTTTTGGGTAAAACCCCTAATCACAAGTTTAGCTTTGAACTTTTCTATTGAACCATCAGGTCTCATCTTTTTCTTGAAGATCCATTTACTACTGATGGGTCCAGTACCTTTAGGTAAATCAGACAATTCCCAAGATTGGTTAGAAATAATAGAATCAAGCTCTCTTTTAATAGCATCTTTCCAAAAACTAGCATCAATGGATCTCATTGCCTTATCATAAGTTTTTGGGTCTTCTTCTATCATGAAGGCAGACACAAGTTCATCACTAAGCAAATCTATACATGCACTTTCTGATAAGAAAGCAGTAATGAAGTCCGGTCCAAAGTTGGTTTCAGTTCTTTGCCTCGTACTCCTTCTAGGTTCATCATTTATAGTACTAGTAAAAGTAGGACTATATGTATGAATATCATCAGATAATGAAGGAGGCGTGGGCATAGAAATATCTGAAGGCATAAGAGACATGGATTCCTTCTTCAAAGGAAAAACATGTTCAAAAAACACTGCATCTCTAGACTCAGAAATAGAATGATATTTTAAAGACATGAATCTATAGGCAGTACTATTATGAGCATAACCAATGAGCACAGTATCATAGGTCTTAGGTCCAATGTTAGCCTTCTTAAAGTGAGGTAGACCTACTTTACCCAAACACCCCCACACTCTAAGAAAATTCAGGTTGGGAGTAAATCCTTTCCACATCTCATAAGGTGTCTTGTCTAGTTTCTTATGAGGTACACGGTTAAGAACATGACAAGATGAGAGAATAGCTTCCCCCCACATGTCATTAGACATCCCTGAACTCAAAAGCATAGCATTCATCATTTTCTTCAAGCTTTTGTTCTTACGTTCGGCTATACCATTTTGTTGTGGTAAATATGGGGCACTAAACTCATGTATAATCCCATTTTTCTCACAAAAATCCTTAAGGGTGTTGGTACTATATTCTCCGCCTCTATCAGTCCTAACTCTCTTGATTTTCTTATCAAGTTGGTTTTCTGCTCCGGTCTTGTATATAATAAACATCTCTTCTACTTTATCTTTAGGTCTAAGAAGGTACACCCTAGTGACCCTAGAGTAATCATAAATTTCCTCCTTGGCTAGCATCGAAACTCCAACCCCCAACCATCTCCTCTTAATTTTTTCATGTCTGATTCTTTCAATTTGATATTCATCTCATTCACAAAGTTACATACATTTCAGAATTAGAAAACTTTCAAATACTAGTAGTCCATTTCCATGCAGAGTGGGTTTTCAACTTTCAATTCATTACTAGTTAAAACTTAGCAGACCAAGTACTTCATTAAAACATCTCAAGGAACATCAATCAGAAAAATAGCACATATGGTTTTATATGAATATTACAATTTCTCACACAAGTGTATGTTTGACATATGCAAGAGTAGGAGGTCAATAAAGAACTAAGATCGGTGAACATGGAAACATGTGTCAAATTCTCACATAGACACAGAGTTATATATGCACAAATAATCTTTCCTGAGTTCGATAAGGTAATCCTCCAAATCCACAAATAATCTCTCCCCAAATTCACAGACACAAAGGAACACAGTTATATATGCATGTTTCTACTGCACTATCATATTTGTTAACCTAAACACCGTATATATTTTTTATAGTAACAATTTGATGGGATGCAAAGTTCAGCTCATGCATTCTTGTAATAACAAAAGATGATGATAGCTACATTTCATTAGGATCGCAAAGCTAATATGATTTAAACTGCAAGAATTTACTGCTCAGTTGAACACTACAATTTTCTGTAATGCCCTGCTAAGCTACTGCACAAGTACTAGAGGGGGGGTGAATAGTACTTTAAAATAATTAAGAGGCTAATTCCTAATTACCTTGCAAACTCTACCAAACAATGCGGAAATGCGGAAATGTAAATGTTAGACAACAAAGAAACAATCGCAAACAAGCAATATTACTGGGTTCGGATCCACCCAAGTCTCCCCGACTTGTTTCCGGTGTTCCTACGTCCCAACCACCCGGATCACTTTCGGATACTCGAGTTAGAAACCCTAACTCAAGATTTCCACTATGAAATACTTGTGAAAAACCTTCACAAGTCAAATCATACACAAATGAAAATTGTGACTCCCATAACCCGGGATCACAAACACACTCTCACAACCGAGAGTGAATCACTTACAATAACAAAGTAAATTGAAATGAAAGTTCTTACCGACAAAATCCTATGCCTTGAGTATAACTTACGATTTAGGGCAAAACGGATTTTAGGGAAGATGAAGAGGCACCAAACCCTAGCTCCAAGATGTAGATCAGCTATGGAGAGCTATGAGGTAGTTGGTGACCTAGGATCAAGCACTTGGCTTGGAAGGCTCACAATCAATGAATCTCTCTTTTAAAATAAGAGTGAGGAGAGATTCTTGATTGGAAAGAAAGAGCTTTGAATGAGTAATAAATGCTTTCGCTTTGATCTCTAAACTTCTCTTAAAATCAGCCTTGGATGCAATGAATGCAGCTCACCAAGTATATATAGGTTAGAGGAAAGAGAGAGAGAAAAACGTTTCAATTAATGCTCCAACGGCTCTATTCTGAACCAAACTAGTCGGTCAAAGAACAACCACCGACCGACTAGTTCATCAACTAGTCGGTCGGTCAATCAACATGAACCGAATAAGTGGTGAACAGGGAATAGGTCGAAGTTCAGACTAACAGAACTAGTCGGTCAAAGAACACTTGCCAACCGACTAGTTTCACAACTAGTCGGTCGGTGAGTCAACTTAGACCGACTAAGAAATAAAACAAATAGTCTGAGTACAAATTGATTTAGTCGGTCCAAGAACAAATGTTGACCGACTAGTTCATTAACTAGTCGGTCGCCAAATGAACATAGACCGACTAACGATAAACAGTAACTAGGCATGTACAGGGAAAGCTCAACTAGTCGGTCTAAGAAGCATCACTGACCAACTAGTTCACAAACTAGTCGGTCGGTGAGTCAACGTAGACCGACTAACTGTAAACAATAAAGAGCTTAGAATAGAGAAGGTAAACTAGTCGGTCCAAGAAGCATTGCCGACCGACTAGATCACCATTTAGTCGGTTGGTTCTTCTTCTTGAACCAACTAACATGCACAAGAAGTCGTGAAACGAAGCGCGATGCTTCAGAAAAGTTCGTATGGACTTCTTACAAGTTCCTAGCTCTAAGATAGGAGCGTTATGAAGATTAAAACGTAAGACCTACTCAAGGCTTAACATTCTACGGAACGAAGCTAAAAGACTATAAATAAAACTTGACGAACCGTCTTCGAAAGCTTCGATCCGAATCTTCATAACTTCTAAAATGGTCCAAAAGCTTCAACAAGGCTTTAGGCATACGATCACGCGCTTTGAGAAGTCTCAAGACGTCGCTTTGGATGTTCATATAAATTTGGCGACGATCTCCATAACTGCGCTCACAAATTGTTAGTTCACAATATATTTATGTTTGTTCATCATCCAAAACCAAATCCGGGGAGTCCAATATCCAACATTCTCCCCCTTTTTGGTGATGACAAACCAACATAAATAATAATCAAAAATAATGATTCAAATGAAATTTACTTACTCCCGCTGCATTGAAGACACGTTAATTCCAAATTAAACAATAATAATACGCATCAAGCAGACGAGTGAAGCATATAAAATGAGAATCAAATATTGAAATTTAGGATTTGAAATCCAATTTATATATCTTAACTCCCCCTGAATCTAACATATCAAATTAGATTCTTGGAAAAATGCTTAAATTATCATTTAGCCATGTCATTATTATATCTCTCCCCCTTTGGCATTAGCAAAAAGTGTGGGAGGAGATCAACGACAACAACAATGGCTACAAATGTAAGCACGGGAGTCGTAGAATACGACCACGGTCCAAATGACACCAAAGGAAAAATACGAATTAAATCAAAGCGTGTCAATGAGACCAAAGTCGAAATCGATAAATAAAATCATCAAAACTCAAATTAATTTTACGAATTGAGTTATGGAATATACTCTCCAATATCAACATTCTTGGTTAATTTAGTGCATAGAAAACAATTCTATGTTTCCATAGAAGTAATCTCTATTTAACCAAGTTATTATCGTCGAGCGACGAAATCAAACATCAGAGACATAAAAATATATATAATGTGCATAAGAGAATGTAATGTCAACATCGATGTATATATATATATAAAGCATGAGTACATCAAAATGATACATCGACAACATACATAACATCGATCCAACGATTGGGGCACAAAATACATCAAAATATCACAACATATAACATATGTCACACCGGACATCAGAGTATCACACTACATCAAAATATCCAAAATATCATCAAAATACATGAAGATACATCCAAATGATCCCAAAACATAACCACACTCTATCCTACCCAAACTCTCTCACAACTAGATCTATCATCCAAAGTGCATCGGGAGAGGCCTCAGAGAAGCTCAAGAGACAGTGGAAGGATCTGCAGCAGCAGCAGGCTCTGCAGCAGGAGTGGTGGTCACCGGATCAGCAGAAGTGTCCACGGGAGCGACGGTAGTGGCCTCGGGAGCACCAGTCGTAGCATCCACCGTAGGAACAGTGGCAACAGAAGTACTCTCGGGCACAACACCAGAAGAAACAACAGCAGCACCAGAAGTGCCCTCGGGGGCACGAGTAGAAACATGAACCAGCTCCTCAATCTCCTCCTCATCCAACTCCTCCTCGTCAGAGACTGACGGAGGGATCTCAATACCCAAACGTGAGGCTATACAAGCAAGTATCTCCTCAGTCCGAGCATAACGAGACTCCATACGTCTCACTGAACGTGCGAGCTCGTCAAGAGTGGTAGAGGGAGCAGCTGAGGCAGAGGCAGACGCTGAAGCATCCTCTGAACGTGACGGAGCGCCGCAAGAGACTTCTTGACGGCCGTCGCATTCAGAGGGGGACCGAGAGGACGCTCATCATCAGGTGGAAGTGTGACACGGAAATGGCGAAAAACAAGAGTCAACAAGCACGGATATGGGATATGCGCAGACTTCGTGGACTTCCGGATACACTCGAAAGAATCCATCTTATCGAGTATAATCCAAGCCCAGTTAATCTCGCTCCCCATAAAGATGGCATAGATCAACTTCAGGAATGGCTGGGAAGGCAAAGAGGAGGAGCCGTACTTAGGAAGTAAGCACGACTTCAGAATCAAGTTAAGGACCCAGCCATTGGGCTTGAAAGACTTCGAGGGCACGCCAATCATGGCGGGGGGAATCTCATGGAAGATCTCAGAAAGGATGACCTGATCGAGTGAAGAGATGTCATCGACGGAAATATCTGAAGGGAGGAGGCCAGACGACGAGCAACCGATCAACTCTCCTAAGATTTCTGCCGTGAGGACAATCGGTGTCCCCAAGACAGTAGTCTCAATCGAGTGGGTCTTGTCGTACTGACCCCAGACACGGTTGGCGTAGAAAAGTTTCACTAGACGAGGGTAGGGGTGATGATTCGCCTTAGGGTCATATCAAAGGTAATCGATAAGACCAGAAGACGACAGAAGATCCGCTAGGCCTGGGAAGTCTGAAAACTGTATGAAATGCTCCAGAAGCAGCGGACAGTGTTCGATACGGTTGTAAGCCGCGAGACACAACGGGTCGTCGCGACACAACGAGATATCGACACCGCCCACCGGCATCGGACCCTTTCCCTTAGGCTGACGAGTGGAAGTACGGGGTCGGGAGCTAGACTCAGGTTGCCTAGGAGGAGGTGAAGGATCCATATGGGTCTCAGTCTCGGGTATGTATTCCGTTTCAGAATCAGAAGGAGGAGTAGGGGCACGGAATGAAGCAGGCTTGGACTTGGGCTGAGATTGGGATCGGGGCTTCGCTGTCACCGACCTCTTACGCTTAAGAGGAGGCGAAGACGAAGAAGGTTGTGTGGTCTTCGATCGGCGTTTAGGAGGGGTTCGTGTAGGTTGAACGGGATCCGTAGGGGATGGTTCTACGGTCATAGGCGATGGGCTCGTAGGACGGATCGGGATTCGTGTTCTTGCCATAAGCGAAGCAAGACACGACGCAATCAACACAAGAGATCGAAATCGATAGCCCTAAACAGCCATAGCCGAAATGAAACCCTAGTTGAGAGAACCCTAACCCTAGGAGCAAAACCCTAACCCTAGGTAGCTAGGATAGGGAGGAGGATCACCTAGGAAGATAGATCGACGGACGACGACGGAGAAACGGTCGAAAATTGATCGGAAAACGGTCGGAGAGGGAGTGGAAGACCAAGGGATTTTCGGGGGTTTTGATCTTGAGGAGAAAACGATCGACTAGAATGAGTTTAAGTCGAATAGATTGGATTTAAGTCGGTTGGAAGCTCAAAAGACGCAATTGTCCCCGTCACAATTAGTCGGTCACAGTTCAAGCACTGACCGACTAGATCACGATCTAGTCGGTCGATCAATGAGCTTGAACCGACTAATTGTAAACAGTAACAGAAGCCAAAAAACCTGACAAGAATTAGTCGGTCTAAGCTCATTCACTGACCGACTAGAACTGAATCTAGTCGGTCGGCCAATGAACTTGGACCGACTAATAGAGTCCAAAACTTGAAAATTTTGAAATTTTGATTTCTCACCTAATCGCACTTGGACGAAACATCGAAATACTCTCATTAATCATTATACTACCCCATTAAACATCGAAAATCTGAAATTTGACGTTTACGAACAAATCGAGCGAAAATTCCGAAAATTAAACAAAAATCCAGAAAATTCCAATAAATCTAGCATGTGCAAATATAATGAAATTGAATAGCATGCAAGATTATTGAATAAAAATGAATCCTAAATCTCGGATTCACCCATAATCCCCAATTCTCGACGTAACCGCACAAAGGAGTCTTCCTTTAGGGGTTTCGTGAAAATATCAGCGATTTGCTTCTGGGTTTCAACGTACACTAATATGATGTCCTTTTTATCAACATGATCATCTAAGAAATGGTGTCAGACATCTATGTGTTTAGAACGGGAATGGTGTACCGGGTTCTTGGAGAGACATATTGCACTTTGGTTGTCCACCATGATAGGGCAAGTATCACAGTTTATACCAAAGTCTTTAAGTGTGTGTCTCATCCAAAGAACTTGAGCACACGCGGCACCGGCGGCAATATATTCCGCCTCGGTGGTTGAAAGTGATACGGAATTCTGCTTCTTGGAAAACCAAGAGACAAGAGAATTTCCTATAAAATGGCAAGTGCCACTAGTACTTTTCCTGTCGGATTTGCATCCCACATAATCTGCGTCACTATATGAGATTAACTCATACGTGCTAGATTTTGGATAAAGTAATCCAAAATCAAGTGTATGACTTAAATAAC